>PVIY010047944.1:0-17578 GCA_004026745.1 Myrmecophaga tridactyla | reverse complement strand
CTTTCATTTACCACTAGCATTTCAAACTAAATTTATTTTAACGTTTGTTCCCCCTATTATTTATTTTTATTCCATATGTTCTACTCTTTTGTTGATATGGTAGATAAAAGGAGCATCAGACACAAGGTTTTCACATTCACAGAGTCACATTGTGAAAGCTATATCATTGTTCAATCATCATCAAGAAACATGGCTACTGGAACACAGCTCTACATTTTCAGGCAGTTCCCTCCAGCTTCTCCACTACATCTTGAACAACAAGGTGATATCTACTTAATGTGTAAGAATAACCTCCAGGATAACCTCTCGACTCTGTTTGGAATCTCTCAGCCATTGACACTTAGTCTCATTTCACTCTTCCCCCTTTTGGTCGAGAAGGTTCTCTCAATCCTTTGATGTTAATTCTCAGCTCATTCTAGGGTTTTTCTCAGTCCCTTGATGCTGAGTCTCACCTCATTCCAGGATCTCTGTCCCATATTGCCAGGAAGATCCACACCCCTGGGAGTCATGTCCCACACAGAGAGGGGTAGGGTGGTGAGACTGCTCGTCATGTTGGCTGGAGGGAGAGGCCACATCTGAGCAACAAAAGAGGCTCTCTTGGGGGTGACTCTTAGGCCTAAATTTTAAGTAGACTTGACCTATCCTTTGTGGGGTTAATTTTCATATGAACAAACCCCAAGACTGGGGGCTCAGCCTGTAGCTTTGGTTGTCCACACTGCTTGTGAGAATATCAAGAATTTGACTTGTAAATTCCCCTTTTTAAAAGCCATTCTGTTTCTGGTATATTGCATTCTGGCAGCCAGCAAACCAGAACAACTCTGCTGTGGTTTCTTAATATAAAACAAGTGTCTGATGCTTTTATTTCTGAAAGTAGCTTCATTTAAAAATGCTTACAAATATCAAAGCTCAGATTGTAAATTATAACAGTTATTTTTAAGTTCTGAAATGCTTTGCTCTTTATATAACCTAGTAGTTCCCTGGAACTTTAAGTATCTGTGTAACAGCTGAGACTCAGATTTAGTTCTCCCATTCTGAAAGTCAACATAAGTCCATATAGCAACTGTAAAAAAAAACTTAAAATGATCAAACTCTGATTGAAGATGTGATGAAACTGATCTGGTCAAAACTAAGGTAAATCAATATACAAGGTAAAAATAATATTGTCTCTTTTAAAGCTTTAACTTTTGTGTGAGAAAAAAAGAAAATTTACACTATCTAATTTAATCTATCTAATCAGTTAAACAATCTAATTCAGCTTTATTTGATATAGAACCTGGAATAAGCTATAAAATCTTAATGTTCTGTACAAGTTAATGTTATGCAATGATGCATTTCAGAGTATTTTGGGCAGAAAATGAAAAGTGTTTGCCAAGTCCCTTGTGGGACTGGAAAAATAGAACTATTAATCTTCCCCACCTGGGGAATTCCTGACATTTTCTTAAGCAAGAGGGGCTCCCAATTTAATAAGCCAAGACCTCAATTTTGAGGTTTGCCCTTATGAAATTTATTTCTGTAATAGTAAACTGAATCTACTTGGGATTAGTGCCTAAAATCCATCTTCAGAAAATCTCTGCTGTTGCTCAAATGTTGTCTCTCTCTAAGTGAAACTCTGATCTTCCCCCCTGCATGGGACAATATTTCCAGGGGTGTAAGTCTGATACTGGCAGCATGAAACATAACTGACCCTGGCATCATGGGACATAAGTTCCAAGGATGATCCTGGCCCTGGGATCATGGATTAACTGACCAGAAGAGAGGAAAGAAATAGAGTCTCAATGGCTAAGAAATTTCAAATCAAGTCAAGAGGTCATGCTGGATATTACTTTTATGCAAGTTTCAATCAGGTATTACAAACTGCCACAATATGGCAACCCCCAACCAACAGTGTTCCTGGAAACCCTGAAAAACATCCTGGAGTAGATATTGAAGTAGATAGAGAGAAATTCCTGAAATCCCTAAATTGTAATCTATTTGCCTTGAACTGTGATAATGACGGTATAGCTATTATCTTCTGCCCCTGTGATTGTAAAACCTTGTTTCTAACCTTCATTTATACCCAGGTATCCAGTTTTTCAACTTTAGAGCCTTGTAATTATAAGGACAGCTCCTAATGTTTATTAATGAAGGATCTCATGTCAACCCAGAACTACCCCACCCCAAATCTAAAGTTATTTGATAACTGAGAATGGATCTAACCAAAATGGTTATGTGCAGTATAACACACACAATAGCTTGGACTTTAATCTACAAGTCACCTATACTTCATTCCACCACTTTCTTTCATGCATTTTGTGACTAAGATGTGACCAATCTGTGCATGCTCAATAATCATATCACCTCTACTTCCATTATCTGGGGCCACTGTGCTCATTAACGTAAACCCTGCCCATCTTTTCTCTAATAAAACTATCTGAATTACCGCAGTTCAGAGAGACAGATTTTGGGCCCTAGGCCATCTGCTCTCCCATTACACACCTAGTAATAAACTCTTTTTCTCTTTGAAATCTCCATGTCTCAGGAATTTGTTATTGAGTGTATCAGACAAAAGAATCCACAGTCTTTGGTCATGTTACCCCATACAGTGACTGTTTAAAAAGATGAAAAAATGATCAGATTTTGATTAGAGATATAAACAAACCTGATCTGGATAGGGGTAAGGTAAATCAGAATACAGGGTAAAGGATGATATTGACTGTTTTAAAATTTCAGCTTCTATGTAAGATCAAAGAAAGAGATATTTATTTGGAGCAAAATATATATTTTTTGTACTTCATTATCTATTAAACTTCATTAGTCGATTTATTCAAAGACCACGATTACATGTAATCTTGAATAGGGAATGAGGTCTTGTTGGTTTGTACACATTACTGTGATGTCTTTTTGGTTTATGGTATATTGGAGTGGTTAGAGGGAAGTACCTGAAATTGTTGAACTGTGTTCCAGTAGCCTTGATTCTTGAAGATGATTGTACAACTATATAGCATTTACATTGTGACTGTGTGATTGTGAAAATCTTCTGTCTGATGCTTGCTTTATGCAGGGGATGGACAGATGAGCAAAAAAATAAGGACAATAAATAAATAAATAATGGGGAATGAGGGTAAAAAAAATTTGGGTAGACTGCAATACTAGTGGTCAATGAGAGTTCAGGATAAGGGGTATAGGGTCTATGGGTTTTTCTTTTGCCTTTTTATGTTTATTTTTTTGGAGTGATGCAACTATTCTAAAAAATGATCATGCTGATGAATACACAACTATGTGATGATATTGTGAGCTATTGATTATATACTTTGGATTGACTTACAGTGTGTGAAAATATATCAATAAAATATGCTTTTAAAAAATTAAAAATCAATTGTTTGTAGATGAAAGGGTCTACTTCTGAAGGCTCAAGTTGATTCTATTGGTCAGTATATCTATCTTTATGGCAATACCATGCTGTTTTGACCACTCTAGCTTTTTAATATGCTTTAAAGTCAGGCAGTGTGAGACCTCACACTTCATTTTTCTTTCTCAAAATATTTTTAGCTATTTAGGGCACACTGCTCTTCCAAATAAATTTTGTTATTTTTTTCTTGAAAACTAAGTTGTTTTAATTGGTATTTTAATTGGTATTGCATTGAATCTATAATCAATTTGATTAGAATTGACATTTAATTATATTTTGTCTTCCAGTCCATGAACACGGTATGTCATTTCATTTATTCATGTCTTCCTCGATTTCTTTTAGCAATATTTTGCAGTTTTCTGCAGATAGATCTTTTATGTCCTTGGTCAAATTTATTCCTAAATGTTTGAACTTTTTGTTGCTATTGCAAGTGGAATTTTTTCTTATATAGGAAATCTAAGATTTCCTCCTTAGATTGATCATTAATATTGTATAGAAATATTAGTTATTTTTGCATGTTGATCTGATATTGTGCATTTTGCTGTACTTGTTTATTAGCTCTAGTATCTTTGCTACATTTTCTTCATATAGGTCATGTCATCAGCAAACAGTGAAAGTTTTACTTTTTTCCTTTCCAATTTGCATGCCTTTTACTTCTTTTTCTTGCCTAATAGCTGTGTCTAGAACTCCCAACACAATGTTGAGTAACAGTGTTGACAATGGGTATCCTTGTCTAGTTCCTGATCTTAAGGGGAAAACTTTCAATCTTTCCCATTGAATGTGATGTTAGTTGTGGGGTTTTCATACATTCCCTTAACAATGTTAAAGAAGTTTCCTTCTATTCTTATACTTTGAAGTATTTTCATCAGTATTTCAGGTTAGTGAATTTTGTCAAATACCTTTTTTGCATCAATCAAGATGATCATATGTTTTTTCCCTTTAAGTATGCTAATATGGTGTATTACATTAATTGCTTTTCTTGTCCAAGTGCTTTTTGAGAAAAGCAGAAAGGCAATGAAAGAAGAATAGCTTTTTCAACAAATTGTGCTCAAGCAATTGGACATCCATAAGCAAGAAATATAAAAATAAACCTCATTTTTAATCCTACACCTTATTCAAAATTTAACTGAAAATGGATCATGAACTTCAATATAAAATGTAAAACTATAAAACTTTTAGAAAAAGAATAGGAGAAAATCATGGAGTTCTGGAGTTAGATCTTCTTAGACTTGACATCAAAATCATGGTCCATAAAAGGAAAAAAATGTTAAATTAGACCTCAACAATATATATATATAATGAAAAAACAACTTTGCTACTTGAAAGATTCTGTTATCAGGATAAGAAAGCTACAGACTAGGAGAAACTTTTCAAACCATAAGTTTGACAGCAAACTAGCAATTAGAAGATAGAAAAATTTTCAAAATTCAACAGTAAAAAAGAAAAAAATTCAGTTAGAAAGTTGGACAGAAGATGTGAACAAATATTTCACTCAAGAGGGTATACAGCAAATAAGCACATGAGGAGATGTTCAATATCATTAGCCATTAGAGAAATGCAAATTTCCCAGAGAGGGGCGAAAGTATATGCATATCATATGCATTATAAGAAGCACATGTAAGCAACATTTATAAATCAATCATAAAAAGCCAAACAACCCAACTAAAAAAAATGGGCAAATGATCTGAATAGACATTTCTCCAAAGAATATATACAAATGGCTAATAAACACAGGAAAAGATGCTCACTATCATTAATCATCAGAGAAGTGCAAATCAAAACCACTATAAGGGAACCTGGGTCAAAGACGGTGGCTTAGTGAGGTGTGAAATTTAGTTTTTCCTTCAGAGCAGCTAGTAAATAGCCAGGAACAGTACAGAACAAATGCTGGGGTCACATCAGTGACCAGACACAAAGCATACAGCAGTCTCGACAAGCTGGACTAGCTGCAATCCCACCCAGAACCGTGAGTTCCCCTAGCTGCAGGGGCTGATGCTCATCTGCAACAGGCTGCTTCTCAGAGAGGAAAGGAAAGAGACTTTACTAACAGCAAGGGGCTGAGCTCAACAAAGTTCCAATTGTGGAATTAATTAACAAATTCTGAATACTAAAAATAGACCCCCAGCTCAGCTGAACCTTGAGTAGAGGCTGAGGTTGCTGGGTTTTGCCCTGGTGCAGAGAAGAAAACTTTCCCCCTGAGATCAGGAAAAAGACAAGGCTGTCCACTGTCACCATTATTATTCAACATTGTGTTGGAAGTTCTAGCCAGAGCAATTAGACAAGAGAAAGAAATACAAGGCATCAAAATTGGAAAGGAAGAAGTAAAACTCTTAGTGTTTGCAGATGATATGATATTATATGTCAAAAACCCTGAGAAATCCACAGCAAAACTACTAGAGCTAATAAATGAGTTCAGCAAAGTGGCAGGTTACAAGATCAACACTCAAAAATCTGCAGTGGAAGGGGGCCAAGATGGTGGCTTAGTGAGGTGTGGGATTTAGTTTGTCCTCCAGAGTAGATAATAAATAGCCAGGAGCAGTACAGAACAACTGCTGAGGCCACATCAGTGACCAGACACACAGCCTGCACTGGTCTGTACCAGCTGGACTGGCTGCAAGCCCACCCAAAACCATGGGTTCCCCAAGCCATGGTGGCCGGTGTGCCTCCCCCACAGGGTGCTTCCCAGAGGGGAAAGGAAAGAGAGTTTACCAGCAGCAGGGGCTGTGTGCAACCAAACTCCAATTGTGGAATTAATTAACAAATTCTGACTACTAAAAATAGGCTCCCAGGTCAGCAGAACCTTGAGTAAAAGCAGAGTGCTGGTTTTTGCCCGGGTGCAGAGGGGGCAGGACTGACAGAAAAAGTAAAACAAACAAACAAACAAACAAAAAACAGGGGTTTTTGGATTTGAAAAGGTCTGGGTCCTGAAGGAAAGGAGAAGGCACATAGGACCTGGAGATGCACAGAGCAAAATACCAACTTAAGCTCTTGATTGGCAAACCCTAGGAATGAGGGACCTGCTTTGAAAAGGATTTTTCTCTTTCATTTTGGTGGCTGTGTTTCTACGGCTTGACTGTTCTTTGGATACAGTTGCAAGGCTTCTTGGGCTCCATTGCCCCAGGCATAAGCAGAATTGAGCTTGTTTGAGTGTTTGTCTGGAGACTGTGCCTTCCCCAGGAGAGAAGTGGGGTCCAGCTCAGGTGGAATTCTTCCCTCAAGGAGTTCAAACCCCAGGGTCTGGAAAAGTGAAGTACTTAAAACCAGACTACAACCTCTCCTCTGTCTCCACCATGCCCCCAGCATGGAGTCTGCGGAAGTAAAAGGTACTGCATCACCTTATGCTGGTGGGACTTGCAGGCAGACAAGCCCCACATACCAGGCAGGATAGGAAAAACAGAGAGCCCAAAGGCTTCATAGGAAAGCCTCTCCATCTGCTGGGTCTCACCTCAGGGAAAACTGAAGCAGTTGACTCTTCCTTACTGAGAGGAGGTCAATTTGGTCTGGGAAAATCTGACAGGGGTCTATAATACTTAAGTAGACCATCCTA
The DNA here is from genome assembly GCA_004026745.1 of Myrmecophaga tridactyla. Taxonomy (NCBI): domain Eukaryota; kingdom Metazoa; phylum Chordata; class Mammalia; order Pilosa; family Myrmecophagidae; genus Myrmecophaga; species Myrmecophaga tridactyla. Next base: position 10,643 of record PVIY010047944.1, on the reverse strand, counting down.
AGGGCACCATACAGGCAGAACAAGAAACAAGAATCAAGAACTGAAAAATTCTGATCTGTTAAAAAAAAACCTAAGCTAGAGACCCAGAATAAGCTGAACCGAATGTCAAAGAACAGATAGACAACAAAGTCATCCAGCAAGAAAATTGTAGATAAAAAAAGTGAAAACAATCTCCAGAATAAAAAATTAAGGTAATTAAATGCCTAGATGCCATAAAAAAATAATGAATCATACTAGGAAAATTGAAGATATGGCCCAGTCAAAGGAACAAACCAACAATTCAAATGAGATACAAGAGTTGAAACAATTAATTCAGAATGTTTGAACAGATGCAGAAAATCTCATCAAACATTAAATCAGTGAATTGAGGGAGGATATGAAAAAGACAAGGAATGAACAAAAAGAAGAAATCAAAAGTCTGAAAAAACAAATCACAGAACTTATGAGAATGAAAGGCACAATAGAAGAGATGAACAAAAGCAATGGAAACCTACAATGTCAGATTTCAAGGGGCAGAAGATAGGATTAGTGCACTGCAAGATGGGACATCTAAATCTGACAAGCAAAGAACATATAGGGAAAAGAATGGAAAAATATGAGCAGGGACTCAGAGAACTGAATGACAACATGAAGCACATGAATATATGTGTTGTGGGTGTCCAGAAGGAAAAGAGGAGGGAAAAGGAGGAGAAAAACTAATGTAGGAAATTATCACTGAAAATTTCCCAACTCTTATGAAAGACTTAAAATTACAGATCCAAGAAGTGCAAAGTACCCCAAACAGAATTGAACCAAATAGACATACTCCAAGACACTTATTAATCAGAATGTCAGATGTCAAAGAGAAAGAGAGAATCTTGAAAACAGCACCTGAAAAGCAATCCATCACATACAAGGGAAGTCTAATAAGACTATGTGTAGATTTCTCAGCAGAAACCATAGAGGTGAGAAGACAGTGGGATGATAATTTAAATTACTAAAAGAGAAAAGCTGCCAATCAAGAATTATACATCCGGCAAAATTGTCTTTCAAAGAGGAGGGGGAAATAAAAACATTTTCAGACAAAACATCACTGGGAGAATTTGTGACCGAGAGACCAGCTCTGCAAGAAATACTAAAGGGAGCACTAGAGACAGATAGGAAAAGACAGGAGAGAGAGGTGTGGAGAAGACTGTAGAAATTAAGACTATCAGTAAAGGTAAAAAGAAGGAAAATTAGATATGACATATAAAATCCAAAAGGCAAAATGGTAGAAGAAAATATTACCCATACAGTAATAACACTAAATGTTACTGGATTAAACTCCCTAATCAAAAGACATAGACGGGCAGAATGGATTAAAAAACAGGACCCATCTATATGCTGTCTACGGGAAATGCATATTAGACCCAAGGATAAAAATAGGTTGAAAGTGAAAGGTTGGGAAAAGATATTTCATGCAAATAACAATCAGAAAAGAGCAGGAGTAGCTATACTCATATCCGACAAATTAGACTTCAAATGTAATACAATTAAAAGCATCAAAGAAGGACACTATTTATTAATGAGAGTAACAATTCAACAAGAAGACATAACATTCATAAATATTTAAGCACTGAGCCAGAAAGCTCCAAAATGCATGAGGCAAACACTGAAAAGAGAAATAGATACATCTACCATAATAGTTGGAGACTTAAATTCCCCACTCTCATCAACGGACAGAACATCTAGACAGAGGATCAATAAAAAAAAAAAACCCAGAGAATTTGAATAATACAATAAACGAAATAGACTTAACAGACATTTATAGAACATCACACCCCACAACAGCAGGATATACCTTTTCTCAAGTGCTCATGGATCATTCTCAAGGATAGGCCATATGCTGGGTCACAAATCAAGTCTCAATAAATTTAAAAAGATTGAAATCATACAAAAAACGTTCACAGATCATACAGGTATGAAGTTGGAAATCAATAATAGGCAGAGTACCAGAAAATTTACAAATATATGGAGGCTCAACAGCACACTCTTAAACAACCAGTGGGTCAAGAAGATATTACAAGAGAAATCAGTAAATATCTTGAGGCAAATGAAAATGAAAACATGACATATCAAAATTTATGGGATGCAGCAAGGGCAGGGCTAAGAGGGAAATTTATTGCCCTAAATGCCTATATCAAAGAAGAAGAAAGAGCAAAAATGGAGAAATTAACTGTCCACTTGGAAGAACTAGAAAAAGAATAGCAAACTAACCCCAAAGCCAGCAAAAGGAAAATAATAATGAAGATTAGAACAGATATAAATGAAATCTAGAAAATGAAAACAATTGAGAGAATCAACAAAACCAGAAGTTGGTTCTATGAAAAAATCAATAAGATTAATGGACCCTTAGCAAGGTTGACAAAAAGAAGAAGAGAGAGGATGCAAATAAATAAAATCAGAAATGGAAGAGGAGACATAATCACTGATCCCGCAGAAATAAAAGACGTAATGATAGGATACTATGAGCAAATTTATGCTAATAAACTAGATAAAGTAGGTGAAATGGACAACTTCCTAGAAAGGCATGAACAACCAACATTGACTCGAGAAGAAATAGACGATCTCAATGAAACAATCACAAGTAAAGAAATTGAATCAGTCATTATCAAGCTCCCCAAAAAGAAAATGCAGGACCAGATGGCTTCACATGTGAATTCTATCAAACATTCATGAAAGAATTAGTACCAATCCTGCTCAAACTCTTCAAAAAAATTGAAGAGGGTGGAAAGCTACCTAATTCATTCTATGAAGCCAACATCACCCTCATACACAAGCCATACAAAGATATTACAAGAAAAGAAAACTACAGACAAATCTCTCTTATGAATATAGAGGCAAAAATCCTCAACCAAATTCTTGCAAATCAAATCCAGCAGCACATTAAAAGGATTATACACCATGACCAAGTAGGATTCATCCCAGGTATGCAAGGATGGTTCAACATAAGAAAATCAATTAATGTAATACATCATATCAACAAATCAAAGCAGAAAAACCACATGATCATCTCAATTTATGCAGAAAAGGCATTTGACAAAATTCAACATCCTTTCCAGTTGAAAACACTTCAAAGGATAGGATTAGAAGGGAACTTCCTCAACATGATAAAGGGAATTGTTCTAGTTTGCTAGCTGCTGGAATGTGCACACCAGAAATGGATTGGCTTTTAATAAAAGGGGATTTATTTTGTTAATTCTTCAGAGGAAAGCAGCTAACTTTCAACTGAGGTTCTTTCTTACATGGGAAGGCACAGGGTGATCTCTGCTGGCCTTCTCTCCAGGCCTCTGGGTTCCAACAACTTTCCCCAGGGTGATTTCTTTCTGCATTGCCAAAGGCCTGGGCTGAGCTGCAAGTGCTGAGATGAGGTATGCTGAGCTGCTTTGGCTGTGCTATGTTGCACTCTCTCATTTAAGTATCAGCCAATTAAATCAAACATCATTCATTGCAGCAGGCACACCTCTTAGCTGACTGCAGATGCAATTAGCAACAGATGAAGTTCAGATACCATTGGCCTATGTCCACAGCAACAGAACTAGGTGCCTTCACCTGGCCAAGTTGACAACTGAATCTAACTACCACAGGAATATATGAAAAACCCACAGCTAGCATCATCATCAATGGAGAAAACTCAAAACATTCCTCCTAATATCAGGAACAAGACAAGGATGTCCACTATCACCATTGTTATTCAACATTGTGTTGGAAGTTCTAGCCAGAGCAATTAGACAAGAAAAAGAAATCAAGGCATCAAAATTGGAAAGGAAGAAGTAAAACTCTTACTGTTTGCAGATGATATGATACTTTTGAAAACCCCAAAAAATCCACAGCAAACCTACTAGAGCTAATAAATGAGTACAGTGAAGTGGCAGGTTACAAGATTCACACTAAAAATCTGTAGTGTTTCTATACACTATTAATAATCAACCTGAGGGGAAAATAAAAAAAATTCCATTTACAATTGCAACCAAAAGAATAAAATATTTAGGAATACATTTAACTAAAGAGACAAAAGACCTACACAGAGAAAACTATAAGAAATTTTAAAAGAAATCACAGAAGACCTAAATAAATGGAAGGGCATACCGTGTTCATGGATTGGAAGACTAAATATAATTAAGATGTTAATTCTACCTAAATTGATTTACAGATTCAATGCAATATCAATTAAAATACCAAACACTTACTTTTCAGAGATAGAAAAACCAATAACCAAATTTACCTGGAAGACAGGATGCCCCAAAGAGCTGAAAGTATCCTGAGAAAGTAAAATGAAGTTGGAGGTCTTGTGCTACCTGACTTTAAGGCGTATTATGAAGCTACAATGGTCAAAACAGCATAGTACTGGCATAGAGATAGATATACTGACCAATGGAATCGAATAGAGTGTTCAGATATAGACCCTCTCATCTATGGATAGCTGATCTTTGATAAGGCAGTCAAGCCAACTCACCTGGACAGAGAACAGTCTCTTCAATAAATGGTGCCGAGAGAACTGGATATCCACAGGGAAAAGAATGAAAGAGGATCCATACTCATACCCTATATAAAAATTAACTCAAAATGGATCAAAGACCTAAACATTAGATCAAAGACCATAAAACTTTTTGAAGAAAATGTATGGAAATATCTTGCAAATCTTATAATATGAGGCTGTTTCCTAGATCTTACACCCAAAGCATGAACACTGAAGAAAGAAATAGATACATGGGAACTCCTCAATGTTAGATACTTTTGTGCATCAAAGAACTTTGTCAAGAAAATAGAAAGACAGCCTACACAATGGGAGACAATATTTAGACCGAATATCAGATAAGGTTCTAGTATCCAGAATATATAAAGAGATTGTTCAACTCAACAACACAAAGACAGACAACCCAGTTACAAAATGGGCAAACGACATGAACAGACACTTCTCAGAAGAGGAAATTCAAATGGCTAAAAGGCACAAGAAAAGATACTCAACTTCCCTGGCTACTGGGGCAATGCAAATCATAACCCACATTGAGATATCATCTCACACCCACCAGAATGGCCATGATCAATAAAACAGAAAATGACAAGTGCTGGAGAGGATGTGGAGAAAGAGGTACACTTCTCCACTCTTGTTGGGGATGTCAAATGGCACAACTGCTGTGGAAGGCAGTTTGGTGGTTCCTCAGGAAGCTAAGTATAGAATTGCATATGATCCTGGACTACCATTGCTAGTATCTATTCAGAGGACATGAGGGCAAGGACACAAAGAGACATTTACACACCAATGTTTATAGCAGCATTATTTACAATTGTCAAGAGATGGAAACAGCCCAAATGTCCATGAACAGAAGAGTGGCTAAACAAGCTGCGGAATATACATATGATGGAATATTATGCAGCTGTAAGACAGAATAAAGTCATAAAGCATGCAACAACATGGATGAATCTTGAGGACAATTTGTTGAGTGAAATTAGCCAGAAACAAAAGGACGAATACTGCATGGTCTCACTGATATGAACTAACATTAATGAATGAACTTGATAATTTCGGTTTAGAACAGAGGCCAGAATGTTAGAGGGAGGAGGCCTGGGGCACAAATGAAATCAGAAGAAAAGATAGATAATAAATACTGAGATGGTGTATTCTAGGAATATCTAGAGTATATAATGATAGTGACTAACTGTACAAATTAAAAAATGTTTTTGCATGAGGAAGAACAAAAGAATGTCAACATCACAGGGTATTGAAAATAGATGGTAATTCATATTTTAAACTTTTTAACTTCTGTGTGAGACCAAAGGAAAAAATGTTTATTTAGTATGAAATTTATATTTTGAATAGTGCATTTCCTAATATAACTTATATGGACAGTTTAACTGAACCCCATAAATACATGGAACCTTGAATAGGGCATGAGATTTTGTAGATTTGTCCAGAGTGATACCCTGATAAAATACAAGAGTGATTTGAACAGTGAATAAAAAAGTATTTGCCAATTCCACTTGGGGGAATGGCAAGAAAGGGGAAAAATTCAACTTCCCCATTTGGAGAATTCTTGATATTCTCCCAAGCAGTGGGAACAACCAAACCAATAGGCCAAGCCCTCAATCTTGGGGTTTGTTCATACGAAACTTTCCCCCCCAAAGGATAGGCTAAGCCTATTTAAAATTAGGCCTAAGAGTTACCCCCAGAGAATCTCTTTTGTTGCTCAGATGTGGCCTCTCTCTCTCTCAGCCCACACAGGAAGCAAACTCACAGCCCTCCCCCTCTCTACATGGGACATGACTTCCAGGGATGTAAACCACCTTGGCAACATGGAGCAGAAATCCTAGAATGAACTGGGACTCAGCATCAAGGGACTGAGGAAATCTTCTCGACCAAAAGGGGGAAGAGAGAAATGACACAAAATAAAGTGGCAGTGGCTGAGAAATTTCAGAGTTGAGACGTTATCCTGAAGGTTATTCTTATTCATTTTAGGGATATCCCCTTTTTAGTTTAAAGTGTATTAGAGAGGTTGAAGGGAAGTACCAGAAACTGTTGAGCTGTGTTCCAGTAGCCATGTTTCTTGAAGACAAATGTACAATGAAATAGTTTTTGCAGTGTGACTATGTGATTGTGAAAACCTCGTGTCCGATGCTCCTTTTATCTATGATATTGACAGATGAGCAAAAAAATATGGCTTAAAAATAAATAAATCATATAGGGAACAAATGTTAAAATAAATTGAGTTGATTGAAAAACTAGTGAACAATGAAAGGGAATGGTAAGGGGTCGTGCTGGTTTGAAAGGATGTATGTCCCCTAGAAAAGTCATGTTTTAATCTAAATCCCATTTCATAAAAGCAGAATAATCCTATTCAACACTGTATGTTTGAAACTGTAATCAGATCATTTCCCTGGAGATGTGATTTAATCAAGAGTGGTTGCTAAGCTGGATTAGATGACAACATGTCTCCACCCATTTGGGTGGGTCTTGATAAGTTTCTGGAGTCCTATAAAAGAGGAAACATTTTGGAGAACGAAGGAGATTCAGAGAGAGCAGAGAATACTGCACTCCCACAAAGCAGTGCGTCCACTAGCCAGCAACCTTTGGAGATGAAGAAGGAAAATGCCTCCCAAGCTGCTTCATGAAACCAGAAGCCAAGAGAGAAAACTAGCAGATGATGCCATGTTCACCATGTGCCCTTCCAGCTGAGAGAGAACTGTGTTCCCATGTGCCTTCTCACTTGAGAAGTTCTCACCTGAACTTCATCGGCCTTCTTGAATCAGGGTATCTTTCCCTGGATGCATTGATTGGGCATTTCTATAGACTTGTTTTAATTGGGACATTTCCTCAGCCTTAGAACTGTAAACTAGCAATTTATTAAATTCCCCCTTTTAAAAGCAATTCTGTTTCTGGTATACTGCATTCCAGTAGCTAGCAAACTAGAACGAGTGTATAGAAAAAAAATGTGGGAATAGAGGTTTAAAACTATTGAGTAGATGGCAATACCAGTGGTCAATGAGAGGGACAAGTAAGGGATATGGTATGTGTGAGTTTTTTCTTTTTATTTCTTTTTCTGGAGTGATGCAAGTGTTCTAAAAAATGATCATGGTGATGAATATACTACTATGTAATGATATCATAAGCCATTGATTGTACACCATACATGGAATGTTTGTATGTTAAGAATGTTCAAGTTTGTATGTTGTTTTGGTTTGATAATACAAAATGAATTTTTAAAAAAGCACTATAAGGTATCACTTCATACCCACTAGGATGTCTAGAACCAAAAAGTCAGATAATAAGAAGTACTGGCAAAGATATGGTGAAATCAGATCCCTTATATGCTACTTGTGGAAATGTAAAATGGTGCAGCACTTTTGGAAAGAGTCTGGCTCTTCCAAAAGCTAACATGGAGTTACCAATTTGACTCAACAATTCCACTCCTATATATATGCCCAAGAGGAATGAAAGCATATAGTGACACAAAGACTTAAATATGAATGTTAATAGAAGTATTATTCATAATAGCTAAAAGGTAGAAACAAAGCAAATGTTCATCAATTGATTAATGAATAAGCAAAATGTGGACTATTCATACAAATATTCATACAATGAAATATCATTTGGTCATAAAAAGCAATGAAGTACTGGTACTTTGCTAAAGCATGGATGAACCTTGAAAAACTTATGTTAAATGAAAGAAGCCCATACAAACCCACATATTATATGGTTGCATTTATGTGAAATGTCCAGAATGGGAAAATAGAGAGCGAGTGTAGATTGTAGTTGCTGAGGGCTGTGGAGGATGGGGGCATTGGGAAGTAAAAGCTAAAAGATGATGGGGTGATGGAATGTTCTAAAATTGATTGTGGTGTTAGTTGCACAACTCTGAATATTCTAAAAACCATTGAATTATATATTTTAAATGGATGCATCTTGCCAAGAACTATGTGGGTGACTTTGGAAATGACTCGTTTCCCAATGGAGCCTTGAGATGATTACAGTTCCAGCCAAAACCTTTATTGTAATTTTGTGAGACAACTTAAATTTCTGATCCTTTGGAACTGTAAGATAATAAATGTTATTTGAAGCCCCTAATTTTTGGGATAATTTGTAATTTAGCAACGGATAGCTATTATAATAGACATGTTGGGTTGTTTCTAATTTTTGGCTATTATAAATAAGACTATAGTGGACATTCTTGTGCAAGTTTTTGTGAACATATGCTTTTTTTAAAGTCTGTTGGGTCTATAATTTTATCTTTAGGCCTGCTCTACTGACTGTTTTATTTTTTGACCACATTTTCTTACTTCTTCGCATATCTTGTAATATTTTACTTTATGCCAAATATTGCACAAAAAGCAAAGAAATAAACAATATTTGTTAGGGGACTAATCTGGTTAACTGAGTCCATCTCAGCTGTGAAAATTTCCCCCTCCTACTGCTCAACTAGTATGAGAGCAGTTGTGGGTTTCTTTTTTAGGGAGAGGTCAACACTTTCTGGAATTTATTTAACTTAGGGTTTTTTTGTGTGTTCTTAGTGCTCAGATATGTGTTTAAAAACTATGATTTTATGATTAGTCTAGTTTGTTCTCATCATTAGGGTGTGAATGAGTGTCTGAAAATGTTCTAAATCTTAGTTTGAAGTAGAATTTTCTATTTATTTTTAGTGTATTTAATTGTGCAAATGACAGGCAAATGTGGACTTGTATTAACTCAAGGGTCAGTTTTTCTCTACCTTTAAGGATGTCATGAAAAACTGAGATTGTGAAACAAGCAAAAGTTTGCTGGGGGTTTTTTTCAATAGAATATTAGGTATTGCTAGAACAATCTCTGAATTATGTGATTTTTAAAAAAAACATTTTTTCATTGTATAATTTAACATGTACACAAAGCAAAGAAAGGAAAAAAGTAATAATTTTCAAAGCACTCTTCATCAAGTAGTTACAAGATGGATCTTTGAATTTGTCAAAAATCTAAGATGATCTTGACTGAAAGGGGGAAGAGAGAAATGAGAAAAAATAAAGTGTCAATGACTGAGAGATTTCAAACACAGAAGGGACATTATCCTGGAGATTATTATTATGTATTATATAGATATCCTCTTTTTGGTTTGTGGTGTACTAGAGTGGCTAGAGGGAAGTGCCTGAAACTGTAGAGCTGTGTTCCAATGGCCATGTTTCTTGAAGATGATTGTATAATGATATTGCTTTCACAGTGTGACTGTGTGATTGTGAAAACCTTGTGTCTGATGCTCCTTTTATCTATGGTATGGAGAGATGAGTAAAAAATATGGATAATAAATAAATAATAGAGAGAGCAAATGTTAAAATAAACTGAGTAGATTGAAATACTAGTGAACAAAGAAAGGGAGTGGTAAGGGGTATGGCATGTATGAGTTTTTCTCTTTTTCTTTCTTTTGCTGGAGAAATGCATATGTTAAAAAAAAAAAAAAACGATGGTTATGAATACACAACTAGGGGGCCAAGATGGCGGCTTAGCAATGTGTGCGTTTTAGTTCGTCCTCCAGAACAACTACTAGATAACCAGAAACAGTACAGAACAGCTCCCAGAACCACGATAGTGACCAGACACACAGCGTGCCCAGGTCTGGAGCAGCTAGACCGACTGCAAGCCTCCGGAACAGTAAGTTCCCCAAAGTCGCGGTGGCTGGCGGCCGGCGCCCGGCACCCCTCCCCCATAGGCGGCTTCTCAGAGCAAAAGGAAAGAGACTTACAGTAGCGGGGATTGAATCCAACCAAGCGCCAATTGCAGCATTAATAAACAAATTCTGATTACCAAAAATAGGCCCCCAGCTCACGCGAAACTGGGCAAGTCAGAAGTCGCTTATTGGGCTAACCGAAAAAGAGGAAAGGGGACAAAACGGGGGTTTTCGCGGCTGTTACTACGGAGACTTGGCTGCCTCTGGATTCAGCGGCGGGACTTCTTGGACTGCAACTGCCCCACGCATAGGCAGAAACAGACTGCTTTCAGGGCTGTCTCCCACATGAGCCTTCCCCAGGGGAGGGGTGAAGCCCAACTTAGGTGGAATCCCTCTCTCAAGGAACTCAGACCCCAGGGCTTGGCAAATTGAAGCCATTAAAACCAGTCTACAACCTCTCCTCTGTCTCGACCATGCCCCCAGCAGGGAGAGCCTTCC
>PVIY010047943.1:0-17574 GCA_004026745.1 Myrmecophaga tridactyla | reverse complement strand
ACCATCAGGAGATAGAAATAGGGTAAGATATTGGGTAATTGGAGCTGAAGGGATACAGACTGTGCAACAGGACTGGATACAAAAACTCAGAAATGGACAGCACAATACTACCTAACTGTAATGTAATTATGTTAAAACACTGAATGAAGCTGCATGTGAGAATGATAGAGGGAGGAGGGCTGGGGACATAAATGAAATCGGAAAGAAAGATAGATGTTAAAGATTGAGATGGTATAATCTAGGAATGACTAGAGTGTATAACAATAGTGAAATGTACAATGTACAAATTTTAAAAATGTTTTTGCATGAGGAAGAACAAAGGAATGTCATTATTGCAGGGTGCTGAAAATAGATGATAATTAATACTTTAAAATGTCACCTTATGTGTGAGACTAAAGCAAAAAATGTTTATTTGTCACAAAATTTATATTTTGACTAGAGCAGTTCCTAATATAACTCATGTAGATAGCTTCATTGAATGTCATAAGTACTTGGAATCTCAGGTAGGACATGAGATTTTGTTGGTTTGTCCAGAGTGATGCCCCGATGAATCCCAGAGTGATTTGATCAGTGACTGGAAAAGTATTTGCAAGCCCCCTTCGGGGAATGGTGAGAATGGGGAGAAATTCAACTTCCCCAAGTTGAATTCTTGATATTCTCACAAGCAGTGTGGACAACCAAAGCTATAGGCTAAGCCCTCAGTCTTGGGGTTTGTTCATATGAAACTTAACCCCACAAAGGATAGGTCAAGTCTACTTAAAATTTAGGCCTAAGAGTCACCTCAAGAGAGCCTCTTTTGTTGCTCAGATGTGGCCTCTTTCTCCAGCCAACGTGACGAGCAGTCTCACCACCCTCCCCCTCTCTGCATGGGACATGACTTCCAGGGGTGTGGACCTTCCTGGCAATGTGGGACAGAGATCCTGGAATGAGCTGAGACTCAGAATCAAGGGATTGAGAAAAACCCTAGAATGAGCTGAGAATTAACATCAAGGGATTGAGAGAACCTTCTCCACCAAAGGGGGAAGAGTGAAATGAGACTAAGTGTCAATGGCTGAGAGATTCCAAACAGAGTCAAGAGGTTATCCTGGAGGTTATTCTTATGCATTAAGTAGATATCACCTTGTTGCTCAAGATGTAGTGGAGAGGCTGGAGGGAACTGCCTGAAAATGTAGAGCTGTGTTCCAGTAGCCATGTTTCTTGATGATGATTGAACAATGATATAGATTTTACAATGAGACTCTGTGAATGTGAAAACCTTGTGTCTGATGCTCCTTTTAGCTACTATATCAACAGAAGAGTAGAACATATGGAATAAAAATAAATGATTGGGGGAACAAATGTTAAAATAAATTTAGTTTGAAATGCTAGTGGTAGATGAAGGCGAGGGGTAAGGGGTATGGTATGTATAATCTTTTTTTCCCTCTATTATCGTTTTATTTCTTTTTCCGTTGCCTCTTTATTTCTTTTTCTAAATCGATGCAAATGTTCTAAGAAATGATGAATGTGCAACTATGTGATGATATTAAGAATTACTGATTGTATATGTAGAATGGAATAATATCTTAATGTTTTGTTTGTTAATTTTTTTAATTAATTAAAAAAGTTAATAAAAGGACACTACATATTAATAAAAGGGACAATCACCAAGAGGAAATAACAATCATAAATGCTTACACTCCTTATCAAGGAGCTCCAACGTGCATGAGGCAAACATCGGCAAAACTGAAGGTGGTTCAACAGTAATAGTGGGAGACTTCTCACTAGAGCAAGCAGATAGAGGATCAATAAGGAAATAGAGAATTTAAAACAATCTGATAAATGAATTAGACCTAACAGACATATATAGACCATTACACCCCCAAGCACCAGGATATACATTGTTCTCCAGTGCACATGGAATGCTCTCCAAGATAGGTCATATTCTGGGACACAAATTGAGTATTTGCAAATTAAACAAGATTGAAATTATCCAAGCACTTTCTCTGATCATAATGGAATGAAGCTGGAAATCAATAATCACCAAAGAACCAGAGCTTTCACAAATATATGGAGATTAAACAATACATTCTTAAATAATCAGTGGGTCAAAGAAGAAATTGCTAGAGAAATCAGTAAATATCTGGAGATATATAATAATGAGAATACAACATATCAGAATTTAGGGGATGCAGCAAAGGCAGTGCTAAGAGGGAAATTTATTGCCCTAAAAGCTTATATTAAAAAACAAGAATTAGGGTAATGGTGGCTCAGTGGCAGAATTCTTACCTGCCATGCCAGCACTGCCTGCCCATGTTAAAAAAAAAAAAAAAGAATGAGAAAAAAATAAAGGACTTAACTGTTCACCTGGAGAAATTAGAAAAAGAACAGCAAATTAACACCAAAGCAAATAAAAGAAGAGAAATAACAAAGATTAAAACAGAAGTAAACAAACTGGATAACAATAAAATAGAAAGAACCAACAAAACCAAAAGTTGGTTCTTTGAGAAAATCCATAAAATTAATAGACCCTTAGCTAGAATAACAAAGAAAAAAGAGAGAGGATGCAAATAAACAAAATCAGAAATGAGAGGGGTTTCATAACCATGGATTCTGAAAAAATTTTAAAAATCATAAAAGAATACTATGAACAACTATATACAAACAAACTAGACAACTTAGATGAAATGGACAAATTTCTAGAAACTCACTAACTATCTATACTGACTTAAAAAGATATAGAAGATCTCAACAAGCCAATTACTAGTAAAGAGATTCAATGGGTCATCAAAAATCTTCCCACAAATAAAAGCCCAGGACCAGACAGCTTCACAGGGGAATTTTATCAAACATTTCGAAAAGAACTAACACCAATCCTGCTGCTCAGACTCTTTGGAAAAATTTGAGGAAAAAGGAATGCTACCTAACTCATTTTATGAAGCTAATACCACTCTAATACCAAAACCAGATAAATAGGCTACAAGAAAGGAAAACTACAGCCCAACCTCCCTAATGAACATAGATTCAAAAATTCTCAACAAAATAATAGCAAATCAAATTCAATGACACGTTAAAAGAATTATACATCATGACCAAGTCGTGTTGTAGGGGTGTTGTAGTTTGCTAGCTGCCGAATGCCATATACCAGGAACAGAATGGCTTTTAAAAAGGGGAATTTAATAAGTTGCTAGTTTACAGTTCTAAGGCTGAGAAAATGTCCCAGTTAAAGCAAGTCTATAGAAATGTCCAATCTAAGGTATCCAGGGAAAGATACCTTGATTCAAGAAGGCCAATGAAGTTCAGGGTTTCTCTCTCGAGTGGAAGGGCACATGGCAAACACAGTCAGAGTTTCTCTCTCATCTGGAAAGGCACATGGTGAACATGGTCAGGGTTTCTCTCTCATCTGGAAGGGCTCATGGTGAACACGGTGTCATCTGCTAGCTTCTTCTCCTGGCTTCCTGTTTCATGAAGCTCCCTGGGAGGCATTTTCCTTCTTCATCTCCAAAGGTTGCTGGCTGGTGGACTCTGCTTCTCATGGCTATGTCGTTCTGCTCTGCTCCCTCTGAATTGCTTTCATTCTCAAAAATGTTTCCTTTTGTTTAGCACTTCAGAAACTAATCAAGACCCACCCGAATGGGTGGAGACATGTTATCACCTAATCCATCTTAACAGTCACTCTTTTTTTCCCCTTTTTATTAATTTTATTTATTTTTTAATTTTTTTAATATAACAACAAACAAATGCAAACATTCTTAACTTCTGATCATTTTGTTCTACATATATAATCAATAATTCACAATATCATCACATAGTTGCATATTCATCATCATGATCATTTCTTAGAATATTCACATCTATTCAGAAGAAGAAATAAAATGAATACAGAAAAAAAATTCATGCATACCATACCCCTTACCCATCCCTTTCCTTGATCACTAGCATTTCAAACTAAATTTATTATAACATTTGTTCCCCCTATTATTTATTTTTATTCCATATCTTTTACTCATCTTCAACAACCACTCTTGATTAAAGTACATCTCCAAGGAGATGATCCAATTACAGTTTCAAGCATACAGCATTGAATAGGGATTAGAAGAAACGGCTGCCTTTACAAAATGAGATTACGATTAAAACATGGCTTTTCTAGGGTACATACATCACTTCAAACCAGCACATGGGGTTTATAACAGGAATGCAAAGGTGGTTCAACCAAGAAAATTAATCAACATGATACAGCACATTAACAAATCAAAAGGGAAAAAAATCACATGATTGTATCAATTGATGCTGAAAAAGTGTTCAACAAATTCAGCATCTTTTCCTGATAAAAACATTTTAAAAGATAGGAATTCAAGGAAAATTTCTCAGAATCATAAAGGATAATTATGAAAAACCCATAGCCTGCATCATACTCAATGGTGAGAAACTGAAAGCATTCCTCCTGAGGTCAGGAATGAGACAAGGATTCTCAGGATTACTGCTATTATTCTACATTACTAGAAGTCCTAGCCAGAGTGATTAGACAGAAGAAAGAACTAAAAGTCATTCAAATTTGAAAAGAAGTAAATCTTTCAATATTTGCAGATGACATGATCCTATACATAGAAAACTCTGAGAAATCTATAAAAAGCTATTTGAGCTAATAAACAAATTCAACAAAGTGGCAGGAAACAAGATTAATGTACAAAAATCAGTGGTGGTTTTGTAGACAAACAATGACCTATCTGAGGAGACAATTAATGAAAGATTCCATTAAAAAGAATTAGGTATCTAGGAATAAGCTAACAGGGATGTCAAGGACTTGTAAACGGAATATGACAAAACATTACTAAAAGAAGTCAAAAATTATCCAAATAGATGGAAAAACATTCCATGCTCATAGATAGGAAGGTTGAATGTCATTAAGATGTCAATTCTACCCAAATTGATCTACCAATTCAATGTAGTACCAATCAAAATCCCAACAACCTACTTTGAAGACTTGGAAAAACTAGTTATAAAATTTATTTGGAAGGTAAAGTGACACCAAACAGCTAAAGATATCCTAAAAAAAAAAAAAAAAAAAAAAAAAAAAAAAAAAAAAAAAAAAAAAAAAAGAAGAGTGAAGGGGGTGGACCATCACTTCCTGACTTTAAAGCTTACTATAAAGTCACAGCGGTCAAAACAGCATGGCACTGACACAAAGATAGAAGTATTGACCAATGGAATCAAGTCAAGAGTGTGGAGATAGATCACCAAATCTATGGACAATCTTCAATAAGGCCCCCAAATCCGGTGAACTGGGACGGAATAGTCTTTTCAATAAATGGGCATGGGTGAATTGGATATCAATAACCAAAAGAATGAAAGAGGACCCCTATTTTATACCCTATACAAAAATTAATTCAAAATGGATTAAAGACCTAAATGTAAGAACCAGTATCATAAAACTTCTAGAAGAAAATACAGGAAACATCTTCAAGATCTAACAATAGGAGATAGCTTGTTAAACTTTACACCTAAAGCACAAACAGCGAAAGAAAAATTAGAAGAATGGGAAATACTTAAGATCAAGAGCTTCTGTGCCTCAAAGGACTTTGTCAAAAAGGGTGAAGAGGCAGCCAACTCAATGGGAGAAAATATTTGGAAACAACATGTCAGATAAAGGCTTGATATCTGGTGTACATAAGGAAATTATACAGCTCCGCATAAGAAGAACAAACAACCCAATTATGAAATGGGCAGAGGATATGAACAGATACTTTTCTGAAGAGCAAATACAGATGGCCAAAAAAGCACATGAAGACATGCTTATTTTCATTAGCCATGAGGAAATTGCAAATCAAGATGATAATGAAATATCACCTCACACCTATATAAAAGGCTATTAAGCAAACAGAAAACTACAAATGTTGGAGAGGATGTGGAGAAATTGGAGCAGCCATTCACTGTTGTTGGGAATGTATAATGGTGCAAAGGAAGTGGAAGACAGTTTGGTGATTCCTCAGAAAATGAAATATTGAGCTGTCCTATGACCCGGCAATACCAATACTTGATATATACCCAGAAGAGCTGAAAGCAGTGACACAAACAGACATTTGTACACGATGACCATAGTGGCACTATTCACAATTGCCAAAAGGTGGAAACAATCCAAATGCCCATCAAAAGATGAGTGAATAAACAAAATGTGGTCTATAAATATGATGGAATATTATGCAGTGGTAAGACAAGATGAGGTCCCAAACATAGGACAACATGGATGAACCCTGAGGATGTAATGCTGAGTGAAATAAGTCAGACACAAAAGGATAGATACTGCATGATTCTGCTATTGATGACTCTTGTAAAGACCAATGATAATTGTCTAAAATTCAGAGTGCTGATGAATTGTACAACCAAGTGAGGATACTGTAAGACAGGTTTGTTTGTTTGGAACACTATCCATGATGCCAATAGGTGGAGGGAGTCAGTTATACAATACTGAGAAGAATGGTAACTGTGGTATATTTAAACGATGTAACATGGTGAAGCTACAAAAAGGAAGGATGTTGTGAGGCATGTAATAACCAAATACACCCTGGGGACAATGTGTTGTGCAAAATAACCTAGAAACAAAAGAACAAATATGCTAAGGTCTCATTCAGAAAATATTTATAAGAAAATTGGAACCTTGATTGTTAGACCTTATAGCAGCCACATTTAGTCAGAAATTGTAAATATATTTCTGGATGCTGAGATTCTGAGCTATATTTGTATCAGTTGGTATTTCCCTAGGATGGTGAGTAACTCTGTGACACCTGGGACCCAGAGATGGAATGCTGCAGCCCTGAAGCGTAGCCATGTATAATAGCAGTTAAAGTAACTGAGAGGGAAATCAGTCCTCAATTAGAGTTAAAAACCAAGCCAGCCTAACTGGGACTAAGGTAAATCAGAATGCAGGGTGAAAGATGATAGTGTTATGTGCTCTAGACCTTCACCTACTGTATGGGGCCAAAGACAGGAAGATTTATTATGTCCAGAACCTGTTTCCTGTAATATACAATCTAAATCAACCTGTCTAGATAGTTCATTTGAACAGCCCAGACTCTTGGGGTCCAGTGTGGGAGTGAGGCCTTCTAGTTCTGTGTAGCTTGGTATAATGCCAGGGACACATCTCAGACTATGGTGGGCTGATAATTGGAAGGTATTGGTGGAGTCCCTTGAGGGTATGAAGGAAAAAAAAAAATATATATATATATATATTTGCATGGGCAGACACCGGGACTTGAACCTGGGTCTCTGGCATGGTAGGTGAGAACTCTGCCTGGTGAGCCACTGTGGCCCACCCAAGTGAAAAATATATCTATAGAACTACTGAATTTTCTCATCTAGGAAGTGAGAAACTTACTTATGAAACTGGTTTCTGGGAGGGAAAAGCTAAGGTTACCCATGGTGAAGTTTGAGAGTTCTTTTTAGGTAGCCTCTTTGTTACCCGGATTTAGCCTTTCTCTCTATAGGCCCAACTCTGCAAGTAAATTCATTGCCCCCCTCCCAGAGTGGGACATGACATTCATGGGTGAAGCTCTCTCTGGTAGTGTGGGGCATGGCTCCCAGGGATGTTCTGCTCCTGACACTGTGGGATCAACAACACCTTCTGGACCAAGAGAAACAAATGAGGCAGTAAAAGATGCATAATGGGGTGCACAGGTGGTTCAGTGGTAGAATGCTCACCTTTCATGTGAGAGACCCAGGTTCAATTCCCAGACCATGCACCAAAAAAAAAAAAAAAAAGCAAACAAAATAGATGCATAATAAAAGGGTGTGCATGGATGGCTCAGTAGTACAATTCTCACCTGGCCCATGCACTCAAAAAAGAAAAGAAAAGAAATCAACAAATGTACTGCTGTAACAGGATATTCACAAGGAAAAAGAATGAAGTGTGACCCCCACCACACAGCATACCAAATAAATAAATAAATAAAAAATTCCTAAAAAAAAGAAGGCATCAGTGGCCAAGAGATCAAGTGGACTTGAGAGGCCATTCTGGAGGCAACTCTTGTACAAGCTTCAGTTAGATAGTGCTGATTACTATGCTTTGCTAAAGCCCAACCAACATCACACCTGTTGACTCTTCAGAACACCTAGGGATTGAACTGAGACTCTATAAAGTTTTCATGCACTAAGTTTGCTTTCTGTGACCTTTAATTCCCAGATGGTTCCTAGGTCAGATAAATCATGAAACCCAGAGGGGGCAGTCTCTTCAAGATTATCAGTTAATTACATCCTCACATCCTTAAGTGTGGACACCCTTTCTCAACATGAGAAAGTCAGAATGGATTTTGTCCAGGGATCCTTATAGATTGGGAGAGAGATCAGGGGAGAAGGAAGAGGTATTACAGAGAGAATAGGATTTGGCAAACAAGTATGACTGCTGAATCACAATATTAATATTCCATCTAGCCTCCAGTGTTTAGGATCAGTTAGAAGGAAAAATCTGAGATGGTGGAAGAGTAGCCTATGACAAACTCTGGGATCTGTTCTGTAACTACTCATTGAAATGTGCTTTGAAAATTATTTCTTTTTTCTTTCTTTGCTTTGTATGTGTATTTTACAATAAAATATAAAAAATAGGTAGAACATAATCTATATACTTGCTTTTCTTTCCTTTTAAAGTCCCTTTTGTTGAAGATGAAGTTCTGGCTTACAACTGACCACATGCACTTTTAGGGAAGCATTAAAGCAAAGTAGTGTAATTGACAAGGAAATCTGGCCATTGCCATGATATGTAACATTCTTCTAAGAATAACTAAAACCATGGCTAACAACATCATACAGTTATCTAACATCATGCAGATCAGTATCAAGATATAGCATGGACAATGAGAACAGTGTCAAGTTTTTAGGAATTTTATACAATGTCTAAATATATGAATAAAATTTCACTCATATAATTTTACCTAACAGAAGGATAGAAAGTTCCTTTTAATTATTGCAATAATTTCCAAACACTTCCTATGTAATATATATTAAACTATCTTAGTATCTCTTTTTGCAAGTTGAAAGAACAAATCCTTTGCAACAGATTTCCTTTAAAAGTGAGAACTTGTCTCCTGAAATAAAGGATGATAAGGTCAACATAGATCTCAATAAGTATATTATGCTGATATGATACAGAACCTTTGTATTCGAGACAGTGTACTCAGATGGTTAAGAAAAACTTGTTATAACCTTTCATTAAGACAACAATCCACATTATTTTAACAAAGAGAAACTAAACTCCATTTTTGTAGGAATACACACTTTGTCAGAAAATCTAAAAAATATTATAAACAGGAAGTCACTGCAAGTTCCTGGAGGAGCATGTTGCCTGGTGCGGGAGTTCAGGGCCCAGAGGCTGTATTTGAGGTAGTGGGTACACCAACATGTCCCATGGTTCCAGTACTGGTTTTGACCACCACATTCCCATTTTTTTTTCACCTGAGGGCCAGCTCAGTAGAAAATGCTTTTAAGGATATTAACCAGGGTGGCCTCACAACAGTAGCTGTCAGCTGGAAAGACTGTGCAGTAATTATCACACAGAAGAAAGTACCTGACAAATTACTGGATTCCAGCACAGTGATTCACTTATTCAAAATAATCAAAAACATTGGCTGCATAATGACAGGAATGACAGCGAGAGCAGATCTCAGGTACAAAGGGCATGCCATGAGGCAGCTAATTGGAAATATAATATGGCTATGAGATTCCTGTGGACACGCTATGTAAACGAACTACATATATTTCTCAGGTCTACACACAGAATGCTGAAATGAGGCCTCTTAGGTTTGTTGTATGATTGTAATTGATATAGATGAAGAACAAGGCTCTCGGGTGTGATTTCAAGTATAATCCTGCAGGTCTTACTACTGTGGGTTTAAAGCCAGTGCAGCAAGAGTTAAACTGAGTCAAACACTTTCCTTGAAAAAAAAAAGTGAAGAAGAAACTTGATTTGACATTTGAACAGACAGTGGAAACTGCAATTACATGCTTGTTTCAATTGATTTTAAATGTTCATAAATAGAAGTTGGAGTCATTACAGTTGAAAATCCTAAATTCAGGACTCTTACAGAAGCAGAGATTGATGCTCACCATGTTGCTGTAGCAAAGAGGGACTAGAGAGACTACCATTGTAATTGGTTTACTGAATCCATGATGCCACTTGCCTACATGTTTGGTAAAATCAAATCAGTATTAGGGAGGCCCCGGATTGAAAAAGGAACCTCTCCGACAACTCCTACCAGTGAAGTGATCAGGACTCTATATGAATAAGAATAGCACTTTGGGAAAAAATATATACTATAAACAAGCCTATCAAATTGTTGGTCAGCAATGACTATGAAGGAAAAACTCACTTTCATAAACTTTCTACATCTCTCCATATCCATTCAGGTCTTGTCTTACATATAAAAATAAGCCATTTTACTTTAGAACAAATCATACTCCCTTAGACAAGTTCATCAACTTCTAGTCAACTTAGACAAGTTTATCAAGTTTTAGTCAGCATTGAATAAAATAAACAAAATTCACTTTCACAAACTTTCTACAACTTTCCATATTTACCCAGCCTTTGTCCTATACATTCTCAAGAATAAAACGACACACCTTACTTAAACAAGGCACATACCATATATTTTAAATACCTGCATACTTTAAGTTTCCAAAAAGATCTTTGATACGCTTTCTAAGCATCTTACAAAACAATTATTTTTAAAATAAAGTTTCTCAAAATAATAACTTAATTTCATTAAACACAAACTTACATCTTTTTTTTTTACTATCTTAAAGATCTAATAGCTATAATGCTAGTTTGTTTTTTACAGAATTTGTAAAAATTTAGAGAGTGCATACCTAAATAGAAAAAAATTGTATCTGGTTCAAAAATCATCATAAAAACAGGAATAGGACTAGATTTGTCACTGCATCTTGTAGCCTTATTAGCTTTTTGTATTCCTTCTTTTGGAGGTTAAAAATATCTTTGTTATCATAATATCCCAAAATTATGAACAACCTCATAATTATATTGCAGGGAGGGGCAAGATGGTGATGTAGGGGTGTGTGGAATTTACTTAGTCCTCTAGAGCAGATAATAAATTGCCAGAAAATGTCTGAAACAGCTTTTTGGGGGACATCCATGACTGGACATGCATCATACACCTGTCTGGAATAGATGGAAAGGGCAAGATCACAGCACAGAACTAAAGTCCCTTGTGCCAGTTTGAGGCTGTTATGCACCCCAGAAAGGCTATGCCCTTTTTCCTGACCTAAACTTGTGGGGGAAGTCATGTTCTTTTTATCCTGATTCAAAATTGTAGGGTAGAAACTTTAACTGGATTGTGATACACCCAGTTGTGGGTGGCAAATTTGATTGGATTATTTCCGCGTGGCTATGACATACCCAATAGTGGGTGTGACCTTTTAATTAGATGGAAATGTGACTTCACCATTCAAAGTGGTCCTTGATTAGTGTAGTGCAGTCCTTTAAAAAGAAAACATTTTCAAAAAAGCTCAGAGCCAACAGAGACACTTGGAGAACATAGATGCAGACATTTGGAGATGCTTGGAGTGCCAACAGAGAAAGAGCAGACACCTAGACACGAATTTTTGGAGATGCAGAGCCCAGCAGATGCTGCTACGTGCCTTCCCATGAGATATTAAGCAAGCCAGGGCACAGAGTTTGTCCCAGAGGAGCTACGTGAAGGCCCACAGATGCTTAGAGAGGAAACACTGGCATCAGAAGCTGGAAGCAACAGAACCAGGAGCACATGTCATATGTCTTCCCATGTGACAGACATCAACCTTTCTTGAGACAAGGTATCGTTCTCTGGACGCCTTAGTTTGGACGTTTTTATGACTTTAGAACTTCAAACTTGTAACTTAATAAATTCACTTTTTAAGAGTCATCCCACTTCTGGTATATTGCATTCTAGCAGCATTTAACAAACTAAAACACCCCCCAACTGCGGAGGCTAGTGCCCCTCCCACAGTGGCACAGCAGGCTGCTGGACACACATATCTGTGGGAAAAAAGGTGCAAAATTTAGTAGGGTCAAGAGAAAGTAGCTCAACCAAGCTCCAAGTGCAGTTTTATTTAACAAATTTGGACTGCTGAATATAAGCTCTGTGCACAGATAAACCAGAAAAAGCAGGAAAGTAACCCTGAGGTCTCTCTCTCCTGGCAGAGAGGAAGAGAGGCTGACAAAGAAAAACAAAACAAAAACAAACAAGCAAACAAAAAGCCTGGAAGCTTCTGGAGTCAGCTGAACTCAGAATACTGGAAAAGGGCTATGTCCCTTTATACAGCCAGGTACCACTCCAGCCCTTGACTGGCAAACTTTGGGGGGCATGGAGACTGGCTCTGAAAAGGAATTTTATTTTATTTTATGTATTTTCTCTCTTTTTTTCTGAAAAAAAAAGTATTCTAAGTGTTTCATTAGAGAAAGCCTCAGGCATTTTCAATTATCAGCACTGACTCAGGCAAGGGTGGAGTTAAGATAGGTCTGAGAGATAATGAGTCAAGTGAAGGAGATAATTGCCTAAAGGGCAGATCTTCCCCAAGAAAAGCAATGCAAGGCCCAGCTCGAGTGGTGGCCTTCTTTCAGAGAATTCAGACCCCAGGGACTGGGAATCAGAAACAGCTTAAGCTTGCCTTCCACCTCAGCCTGTCTCGTCCAAGCCTCTGGCAGACTGAAATTAAAGGCTCCACACCACTTAATGCAAGTGGGGAGCTGTGGGCTGACAAGCACCACCTGCTGGGCGAGAGAGGAGAAGCACAGAGTCTATAGGCTCAGCAAGAATGTCAGACAACCTGCTGGGTCTCGTATTCAGAGAAACTTGATACTGATCACACCCTCCTCCTGAGATCTGGGCCTGTCTTGTCTGGGAATATCTGATTATCATATCTGAGGAAACCTTCCTCAAAAGAGGGATCCATATAGGCAGGGCAAGAACCAGAAAAACAAGAGCTAAAAAATTCTGAATAGTTAAATGAATGATATGCCAGAGGTCTAGAATAAGTTGAGCTGAACACCAAAAAAAAAAAAAAGAAAGAAAGAAAGAAAAAAAACAGAGAACAAAGCCAATCAACAGAGAACAAAGCCAACTAACAAGAAAACCCTAGGTAAAGAGTGAAAATGACCTCCAGAATAAACTAATCAGAGAAACCAATAAAAAATTATGAGTCCTACTAGTAAAGACAAAGATATGGACCAGTGAAGGGAACCAACTAACAATTCAAATGAGATATAGGAGTTGAAACAACTAATTAATGTTCAATAAAACATGTCAAATCAAGAAAAAATTAAATCAATGAGTTGAGGGAAGATATGGCAAAAGAGAAGAAGGATGTAGGGAAGACGTTGGCTGGCCATAAGGAAGAACTTGAAAGCGTGAAAAAAGGGACTGAAAGAGCCCCGTCCTGAGCTGGCTGCACCCTCTGCCATGAGTGTCGGCAGCGCAGGATGAGCTCGGGCTGACTCTGACCCATGCAGTGGCTCTGGCACAGTCTGTCCTTCATGCCACAGGAGCTGGCACTGTTGTGGCACCACCCCCAGAAGCTGTGCGCTGGCTCCCCAGCCCCCTGCCTGGGATGGAGTGGCTGACACTCCAGCCAGAGAGCACTCCAGAACCCAAACCATTTTCAGGAACATCTCTGGATTCCTAGGTTTGTTCCACTAGATGACTGAACTTAATACTCATGTGAATGCCAAAGAAAAGATTTATGCGTTTGATCAGTTGTTCCCAGAAAAAGCAATAATGAAATTGTCCTCATGCTACAACAATTTGGTTTTAATGTGGATAAAGCATACAAGCATTCGTGGATGGCAGTGCAATTTAAGTTACAAAAGAACGGAATATGACAGGAAAAAAGAAGAACAATAAAAGAAATAAGTCCAAGAAGCATCAAAGCAACAAAGATACTAGAGACAAAGCACAGAGGCCAGAAACAGTACCCCTGCAGCCATAGCCACCATAAATTCAAAATATCCATGTCAGTGGCCATGAGAAGGATAGCTTGTCCACCAACTCTGCCAAGGAGAAATCAGTTCTTGACCCTCAGTACTTGAGGAAACTTCCAAAGCAACTCATGGAGCCAGATAAGGCAACAGACCACTGCAACAGAAACTATCCTTAGATGAGAATCGCAAATCTATCCTTGGACAAACAGATAGGTCAGACGGCCTACAGTGGTCAGCTGAGCCACCTTGCAACCCAAGCAAGCCTAAGGCAAAGCCATCTCCTGTTAAGCCCAATGCCCCTTCAGCTCATCTTGAAATAAAACCAGATGAGCTGGCAAAAAAAAAAAAGAGGCCCAAATATTGAGAAATCAGTGAAGGGTTTGCAATGCTGCACTGTTTCTCTAACTAAATACTGTGTCATGATCAAAGTGGACAATTCAGTGAAGAAGATCAAAACTGCCTTTGCTGAATTACACAACTGCATCATTGCTAAAGAAGTCTCATTAATGGCAGAAATGGACAAAGTTGAAGAAGAAGCCATGAAATTTCTGACTGATCATCAGAAGAAAGCTGAAGAAGTAAAGAAACTTACTGATCTAACCAGTCAAAATGCAGAAATGCAGCTGACCGAACTCAGGGCAGAAATTATGCACTTTGTCAGTAAGCACAAATATGATTAACAGCTTGGGAAAGCTGCCCAATTTTCCTGTGATATGGGACAGCTAAAAGTCCAAATCATGCTCTGTGCAGTAATTTCGCATCCAAAGAACAATTATTCCTCAAGAACTCCCTGCAGCATCCTGCTACCTCTGCTCAGCACTCATGCAGGAGCCTCAAGGAAACACAGCAACTTTACCCTGAAACCATCTAATCATAAGTCCTCTGAAGTCAATGCTGCAAACCCGAAAATGGCCAGCAATCTTCCAAGCCCAATGGACTCCTTTCTCCAGGCTGTGCTAACCAGCAAACAGACTGGCCAATGATGAAGAGTTAATCCATAATATCATAACAGCAGGCCAAATGGGTCTGCCAAATCACAGGGCAGTGGCAATGAAGCTGATCCAATGGCAAAGGGCAACAGCTGCCACAAACATAGGAGACAGCCATACAAAGGCTTCTGGCCCAAAAACAAAGGCAGTGCCAAAAATCAAGAGGCCCTCTTGGGGACCAAGGCCCCTGAGGCCCTGGCCCATCTGGAAAAGCCTTGGCAACGGCAGCACACTGCAGACAACACGGAGGCCAGGCCTTTCTGGGGCAATGTCACAATGGTTTTAGAGTGCAATCTGTGCCCCATGAGAATGGCAGTATCAGCAAAGGCCACCATTCTCTCAGTCCCAGCTGTGACATTGGTGGCCTGAGAGGAAAAAAGCAGTCTTCCACCCAGTTTTGTTTCCCTGCAGCAGGTGCTGACTTAATTTGCTGCTGAAAGAGAGTCAATTAGAATCTACAAGAATATAGAATGACAAGAGTCATTTTTAGTAATTCTAATAATCAGCTCTAGCTTGCTTCATAACTTTCATGGCTTTGATTGATCTGTTTATGCTCATGGCTTTGCTTGATCTGTTGAGACATTGCAGCATTTTAGTGAGGCAGTATTTACTCATTTATTAGGAAAATCAAGATGCAGGCTGAAGATCAGAGGTTCAGAAGCAACTTCCATTGTAGCAGTGATGTCTGTCCATTGAACGTCTCTAGAGAGTTATTGTTGCCACACCACCACCCCCCAAAAAAAAAATCTTAATGAATGACCATACAAGCACGATCTGTTGAGGATACATGCAGTTTTGTAGAATTTAACTTCTGGTGATTTTCTGGGGGGGGGGGGGAATACATATATATTGCTTTATTTGAAACAAATTAATTTATGCTACATTTGAAAAAAAGGGGGGGGAATGAAAGGCACAACAGAAGAGATGAAAAAAACAATGGAGACATAACAGCAGATTTAAAGAGGAAGAAGAAAGGATTAGTGAATTTTCCTTTGTCCTACACACAAAAGAGCAGCTAGGGAAAAGAATAGAAAAATATGACCAGAGTCTCAGGGAATTAAATGACAATACGAGGTGCACAAATATTCATGTTATGGGTGTCCCAGAGGGAGAAGAGAAGGCAAAAGGGGCAGACAGAATAATGGAGGAAATTATCACTGAAAATTTCCCATCTCTTATGAAAGACATAAAATTACAGATCCAAGAAGCATAGTGTACCCCAAACAGAATAGATCCACATAGATCTATGCAAATACTTACTAATTAGATTGTCAAATGTCAAAGATTAAGAGAATTTTGAAAGCACCAAGAGAAAAATGATTCATCACATACAAGGGAAGCTCAGTAAGACTTTGTGTGGATTTCTCAGTAGAAACCATGGAGGTAAAAAGGCAGTATATGATATATTGAAGATACTAAAAGGGAAAAATTGCCAACCAAGAATTCTATATCTGGCAAAACTGTCCTTCAGAAATGATGGGGAGTTTAAATATTTTCAGACAAACAGTCACTGAGAGAGTTTGTGACTAAGAGACTGGCTCTATGAGGAATACTAAAGGGAGCACTACAAGTAGGTAAGAAAAGACAGGAGAGAGAGGTCTGGAGAAGAGTGTAGAAATGAAGACTATCAGTAATGGTAAAAGTAGAAAAAAACCCCACAACGTATAAAATCTAAAAGACAAAATGGTAGAAGAAAGGATTGTCTTTACAATAATAACCTTGACTGTTAATGGATGAAACTCCCCAATCAAAAGACATAGATTGGCAGAATAGATTAAAAAACAGGACCCATCTATATTGTATTTGCAAGAGACTCACTTTAGACCCCCAAACAAAAACAGATTGAAAGTGAAAGGTTGGATAAAGATATTTCACATAAAGAACAACCAGAAAAGAGTGAGGGTAGCTACATTAATATCTGACAAATTAGACTTCAAATGTAAAACAATTAAAAGAGACAAAGAAGGATACTATGTATTAATAAAAAGAACAATTCATCAAGAAGACATAACAATCATATATTTATGCACTGAGCTAAGTGCCCCAAAATACATGAGGCATACACTGACAACACTGAAAGGAGAAGTAGACACCTCTACAATAATAGTTGGAGACTTCAATTCACCACTGTCATCGATGGATAGAACATCTAGACAGAGGATCAATAAGGAAACAGAGATTTTGGATAATATGATAAGTGAACTAGACTTAACAGATATTTACAGAACATAACACCCCACTACATAGGATACATATTTTTCCCAAGTGTTCATGGATCATTCTCCAGGATAGAACACATGCTGGGCCACAAAGTAAGTCTCAATAAATTTTAAAAGTTTGAACTATACAAAACACTGTCTTGGATAATAATGGAATGAAGTTGGAAGTCAAAAACAAGTGGAAGGCTGGAAATTTTACAAATATGTAGAGGCTAAAAAACACACCCTTAAACAGCCAGTGGGTCAAGGAAGAGATTACAAGAGAAATCAGTAAATATCTCAAGGCAAATGAAAATGAAAATACAACATATTAAAACTTATGGGATGCAGCAAAGGTGGCGCTGACAGGGAAATAAATTACCTTAAATGTCTATACGAAAAAAGAAGAAAGAGCAAAAATCAAGGAATTAACTGTACACCTGGATGAACTAGC
>PVIY010047942.1:0-17578 GCA_004026745.1 Myrmecophaga tridactyla | reverse complement strand
CTGGCCTGTTTAATGAATGAATTAAAGAAAGCTATTTAATAACTAAATAGCTGTCTAGTAACTAAGAGGCGCTCTGCCTTAGAAGGTTACCTACTTAGAGCATCTCAGCCTAAAACAGTAGTTCTCGGCAGAGGGTGGGGTGGGAGTGGGGGGCACTTTTGCCCCCCAGGAACATATGACAATGTCTGGTGGCATTTTTGATCATTACAACCAAGCAAAAGGTGCACTGTTGGATAGGGGCCCGGGAGGTATGCAGTCCCACATACAAAGAATTATCTGGCTCCAAATAGCTTTAGTTCTGAGGTTGAGAAACCCTGGGTCTAAAGTAAGATTCTGCAGGAGAGAAGAGAGGACCCCAGAGTCTTGAGCTTGCCTCATGCAGATCCCCCTTCTGATGTGCCTGGCTGACTCTTTTTAACTTTCCTTATTTCTCTGTTCTTTGTGACCTAAGAAAACCCATTAAGTCAGTGTATCCTATGGTGACAGCTCCACTGAGCATCGTTCCCAAGTCTGCTACGTCTGGAGGGCTTGTGTGCGGGTGTTTTCCAAACAAGCCTGTTTCTTCTAGCCACAGAGAAACGTGAGATGAAATTTTCTGAAACCGTCGTTTTGTAAAAATGCCAACCCTAATCTCAAGGCATAAAATACATTGTAGGAATCAGGATTGGCTCTGAGAGTAGTGGATTGACCCAACAAAGGTTTGCTTTAAATGGCAGGCTTTGTAGGCCTGTGCTGCTGTGTTGTAGTGTTTTCCAGTTAACACCGCTCATTGGAGAAAAGGATTGCCAGAAAGTTTCTGTATCTAAATACATACCTGTTTAAAGATTGCAGATTAACTCTTGGCTTTAGAAACTGCTTGCACTTTGGATCTATCTTGTTTATTTCCACGTCTTTGAGTTAGGGTAGGGGAAGGAGGGGGTGTTAAGAGGAGGTAAGTTTGATTTTTCCCACTTGTCGGCTGAAGAAAACAGAGTCTGCAAGGGAGCCATAACAACTCTGTGTTTCTTCTTTTAAATATTTTTATTTAAGAAAACAAACAATACACTTAGAACCAACAAAAATGGGTATCTTAGCTTAACCATAGGCATATTTAAACAAAGTATCCAAATGTTCATTGTAAAACATGTGTTTGCACAGTAAATTTCATAAACCAATTCAAAATTAGGGCAGCAAGGAAAAAAATCTACAAATTTAGATAGCTAAGTTCTTAAATTCTAAATATTAAGCACTAACTTAAATACCATTTGATCTGCTGGCAAAACTGAATGTTCTCAAAATATCAGATAGACAGTTCTGGACAGATAAGTGTGTGATTCTGCTATTATGATTGGTAAAGCCTCCAGTGTTTTGGAGCAGCTAGAAGGAAGAATCTGAGAGGAGGGAATGGTGGCCCATTACAGATTCCGGGACCTGTTGTTGAAGTGTGCTTTGAAAATTGTTGCTTTTTTCTTTCTTTTCTTTGTAATAACTCTGTTTTAAATGCAATTAAAATCTTCAGGAGAGATATATAATAGTTTGACCTCTTTAAGAAAAAAAGAAGCAATCACAAACAGTAGTCAAGTGTGGTCCCCAAAGCTTGCAGGGCTCTGCAAGGGTGTGTGAAGTAGGCACCGATTCAGGGGAGAAGTCTGGTTGCTAAGCAACCAGTCGCCGTGGGGATGAGAACATCAGGAGTTGGCTGTAGACTGTGTTAAAGGTGGGCCTGCACAGAACGAAGAAGGAAGCTCAGACACCCTTCCTCCCCCTGGAGAAGGAAAGATACCCAAATAAAGGTGTATGTAAAGGATGGTTGCCATGTAATTAGCAGAACTGCTGATTAGCAAAGTGTGAAGAAATAGCCTGACTTTTGGATATGCTGGAGATGGGTGGAGGGCCATCTTTTTGAACCACAGGACACCAAAAGAGAGCGAGTGCAGGTTTTCCTGAGGGTTGAAGGAAGCTACAGGTGGACAGAGATTAAAGGCGGTTGAGCTTAATGTCCAAATGGAGTCTTTACCTTTCTCTGATTACTCGCACTGCAGAGAAGGCACCTCGCTAAAAGGAAGCCTCCAGAACCAACAGCCCAGGTTCCAATCCCAGCTTCTGCGCTTGCTAGCTGTGTTGCCAAGGGCAAGTTATGCAAACCCCCTGGGCTTCAGTTTTCTCATCCATAAAATGGGCATGATAATAGAACTTACTCTTATAAGGTCCTGTGAGCACTTAGACAGTGTCCGGCAAACGTTCGTTACTGCTACTTTGTTTTCCTTTCCTCTTCCAAATCAGAAGCAGAACAGCCTAGCTCTTTATGCGTTTTAATATCCTGCCCTTTGTTATATTTGGGTTGTAAAATCATGGCTGTATTTGAGTTTATATATAGTCCATACTGTGTATCAGTTCATATTGCCTATCAGTTTGGCAACAGTCTAACGAGACATAAGTGATTATATCTGTGGTTCATGTCCAGTGGAGGTGGGCAGGCAGCAGGGCTGTGTTTGGAAATTGAAGGGCCCTCACTGTCAGGGGCTTCACCTGGACTCATGCCCACCTTTCCCATCTCAGTTTATACTAAATCCCCCTTTTCTCGCTCTGCCTCCCCTGGGTACACCGTGTTCCCCAAATGCCAAGCTCTTTCCCAACTTCTTCTCTGCCTAGAAAGCTCTCCCCATGACTGGATCCATCTCATCCTTTAGATCTTAGCTCCTCACAGGGGCATTTTCCTGACCACCCCATCTAAAGACGTTCCCAGTCCCTCTTTATTGTTTCATGCTGACATTTCCTGTTTTTGCACCCATCACAATCTTAATCCAGTTTAGTATTTCTTGATAAATTTATTTGCTTTCTAAAACAGAAGCTGCATTAGGGCAAGGACTTTGTTTTATTAATTACTGTATCCCAAGGACCCAGAACATAGTAACTTCTAAATAAACATTTATTGGATAATGAATGGGTGTCTGTCTCCTCCCATTAGAATTGATAGTCTCCCAGGGTAGGGCCCTCGTTTGGCTTGTGTACCGCCCTGCCCTCGGCACAGGCCGACTGCTCAGTAAATAGTAGCTGGATGGACACATGAGAGCCGGGGAGCCGTCTGTCCTCCCTCTTAGGTTCTCTTGGCTGGGGCAGGTCTCCCCTTACATCCCTTATGTCCAGGTCTCTGGAGCCAAGTTGCTTGAGTTGGAATCAAGGCTTGGCCACTTTCTAGCTGAGCCTCAGTTTCCTAATCTGTCAAATGGGGATGATGTCAGGACGTACTCCATGGGGTTGTCGTGAGGATTAAATGGATTAATGTGTGGCAAGTGCTGACAGAAGTGCCTGGGCCCCACAAGTTCTGTATATTGTTTTCTCTTGTCCTTGTTAGAAAGCATCAACTCAGCACACATTCAGTTGTGAGATTTTTCTGGACCAGAAGATGTAAACTTCTAAAATTTAGCCAAACGCTCTTCAAGTGGAATTGTAAAGAGGACCTCCATGTATAAAACAGAATTAAAAGGTGCAGCTGGGTCACATTTAGGGATGAGTCTCCCCGAAACTCCCCCAACTGCTCACACACACTCTCAGACAATCAGAAAGCAGCGCTGCCTAAAATGTGCCCCAGGCACCAGCAGCCTCTAGAACCACCAGGTTAGTTATTAAAATGCTTATTAAAAATGCAGAGTTTGGGGCCCCACCCAAGACCTATTGAATCAGACTCTCTGCAGGGGATGCCTGGGAATCTGCACGTCAACTATCTTCCGGTGATTCTTTAGCAAGTGAAAGTGTGAGAACCACTTCATTCTAGCTTCAGGGGATACCATTTGAAGGCTGCCTTCAGATATATGCTTATTTCCTTCCCGCTTCCTGTCAAGGAAATATCCTTTCAGGCCATTGGAGCTGCCGCCATGTCATGCTAATCTGTCAGTCTTAGCTCTGAGGCCAAGGAAAAGGAGGGTTGCATCCCACTTGAGTAAAGGCAACTACAAACTGGAGGGACCCCCACTGGGTGGCACCACCTCCGTTCCCACTGCGTCTGCCTCAACTTCCATCCTGGGAGCTGGGTATTTCCTAGGTCTGGATTAAGCTCTGCAGAGGTCATAAACCCTAAAGAAATATGGTGCCTTTCTATCCCCAAGCCGGGTAATTTAAATCAAAACAGCACTTGCCCTGCAAATAGATCAAGGGAGACCAACAAGTTCTGATTTTCCCCGTGGTGAGTATGTTGAGGCTTTTAAACAGATTTAAATTAATTTCCAGTTAACCTTCTCCCCCCATTTTTCAGGAATGGGGTAGGGAGCTCCTGCTTTGCCACTCCTTGTTGACCTTCAGGCAATCCTGTGCTGCAGCCTAAACCTCTGTCTCATTCTGCCTGTCTTCTTCACAGGCCTGGACGAAATCCATTGCTCCCTGCCCATGGGGAACAGGAGGGTATCCCTGCACGAGCTGTCGGAGGCCAGCTTCAAGGAGTGCAAGTTCAGCCTCTCGCTCACAGACCTGTTCATCATCGTCTTCTCTGGCGTAGCTGTGTCCACCGCCGCCATCATCTCCAGCTTCTTCCTGGCCACCGTGGTGCAATGCTTCCAGAGGTGCACCCCCAGCAAAGACACCGAGGATGAAGAGAAGGACGAGGACGACTGAGTCAGCCCCTCCCATTCCTTGCTTTCCAATATTCCAGCCAGTGGGACCCTCAAAGTAAAGAGGGGAATGCTGTGCACACCTGCCGTGGGCTGGGCGGAGCCCTGTTCCTTATAGTACAAGTGTCTTGGATGCTGGTGGGTCCAGTAGAGGAGTCCAGGAAGGGTCAATGGCACCTTTCCTGCAGGAGAACCTGCCTCTCAGTCTGAAGTGTGGGTGGAAAGAAGATGACCAGGTCAGGCTTCACCGCTGATGGCTGAGAATCTCCCAAGGAGACCTGAAGCCTTGCAGCTTTTGACCGAAAAAATGATTCCATGCCATTCATTCCTCTGGCCTGGATTGGGAGATCAAAGCATCTCCTTCCTTCTAAGAGAAAGCAACTCAAGCTGCCAGGATTCGAGTTCAGATCCCCTGTCATGGGAGTGGGAATTCTGCTGTTTATATAATAAGCCTCAACAACCTTTGGGATGTTATTCAGGAAGATGATAAATGCATATAAGCCAAAAAAAGGCACCAAGGATACAAACTGAGAACTGGCCAAAGGGTTTTTGTTATACTTATATTTTTGCAAGCTAGTTAGGGAAACTTTTGTTGACACAACTCAAACCTTGATGCTTATAACCTAAGAGGTAGCAACTTGTAGAGGCAGAGATAGTCACTTTGAACAATTGTGACGGCCTCTTTGCTCAGAATCGCTCTTCCCTCTGCAGTATGATGACGGCGTCTCCCTTCCCACCTCTGGCCTCAGTCTGTTCAGCCAAACAGTGTTTGCCATTCTCCACACCTTGCCCTGTGCCAGAGTTGGCATCTTCAGAACTTGCAGTAGACTTTCCTGGAAGTCACGATTCCTATTCAATAAGCAGGCTTTTACTGGACCAGCAAGCATTAGAAAACTGGGTTTGGCTTCTGAAAATCCTCCATCATGGGCCTTAGGGTGAGTGAGACATTTCTTTGGCACGTGGGCTGTGACAGGCAGTGCTTTCTACGATGTAGAATCCGGTGCTCTGGCTGAGAAACTATATGAAACCCATGAAATCGTTCACCCCAGTGGGTTCGTACAGGAAGACTTGTGTTAGCAACACTGGACCACGCTGGGGACCGGGACTTAAATCAGGGGCTCCTGAGAGGCTCCCAGGATATTTTCGGCCTCACTTCTCCATTGCTTCTCATAGTCTATTCCTTAGGTTTCCATCCTCCTTGGCTCCCTTCCATTTTTGCTCCCACACATATTTATGAAGTGCTTGCTAAGGCCAGGCACTATTCTAGGCACTGGGGGTATGCACTGAATGAGAAAGACAAGGTCCCTGCTTTCCTGGACATTGCATTCTTATGGGTGGAACCTAAAGCAAGGAAGCAACACCGTAATCACGGCAACGAGTGCCGGGAAAGAAATGAATGAGGTGACACGACAGGGGTGTTGGGAAGCCTCCGACTGACCTGAGGCCTGCCTCCTCCTTCTGTCACTCTCTACCTCCTGTCTCAGTTTCCTGGGGCTGCCCTAACAAAGTGCCCCAAAGGGGGTGGCTTAAAACATCAGGAGCTGAGTATCTAGGTCTGGAGGCCAGAAGCCCGAAATGAATCAGCAGGCTGAGCTGCCTCTGGACGCTGTCGGGCTCTGGCAGTGTCTCGCAGCGATCTGTGACTTCCTTTGGCTGGTGGCATAGCTCAGTGCCCTGTCACAAGGCCACCTACTCATCCTCACTCTCTCCGTCCGCATCCAAACGTCCTCTCCTTATAGAGACCCCAGCCCTAGTCCAGTTTGGCCTCATCTTTACTAACAACATCTTCAGAGATGCTATTTCCAAATAGGGTCACATTCACAGACAGGAGAATAGGACGTGAACATGTCTTTTGGCGGGGGGAGGGCGGCAGGGGAGGGGTGGGGGATGCAGTTCAGCCCATACTGCTTCCATCCCTCCTTTCCTGCCCTCCATCTACCGCCTTCACCCTTGGGAGACTCTCGGTCACAACTTCTATCCCCCAGTGATGTTGGCTCCAGTGGATGAGACCCTGGCTCCGAGGGGCCAGCAGAGTCCCTGGGCGGGTGGAGAGGCGAGCAGCCTCTTCCCGGGCTCCACGGAAACGTCAGCATCTCGCAGCGCTCTGCGGACGGGCAACCCCCGCGGGCTCTGGCCCCCGGCCCCCCTCAGTGCAGAGAAGGAAAGAACACAGGCCCCTGGAAGCCACTCAGGGGCCAGTCACTGCTTTCATTCCCATCTGGGGGTTCCAGCCATCACTGATACTGTCAAGTCAACGAAGTTTCCAGGAGAAGGTTTCTAGCCAGGAGAGAGAGAAGCTCCGCTGGCATTCAGCTAGGCGAGGAAGGAGTGGAAAAGATCAGGAGCCCGGCCAAGGGGACAGAAGATGGAAATTTCCGAGGCACAGAGATCGAATGTCAGCCCCTCCCCAGTTCCGCTTGGCGCAGCCCCTCCTGCCCCAGACTCCGCTGCTGAGACATGGGCTGCGCTGGGAAAGCTGCCTCTTGGCGGGAGGTGTCCGTTCCCCACCCTGCAAGCGCAGTACCTGGGACACACACAAAGGCCCTCAGTCCCGCTAGGCACAAGCAAGAGCCACGATTTGTTTCTCCCAGAATCCTAGGGACATGGTGCCCCAAGCTGGGAGAAAGAACACTGGCTCCTTATTCTAATAGGTGCCAGTGGATGGACTACTTCATGAGTCTATTTTATTCCGTCAGTCTGCCTCCAGTGACCCATGCCGGCCAGCGGGCTCAGCTGTTTCCTTAGAAGGCGTGAGCCCTGCCCAGCGCAGGGCCCTGGTGGTCATTTAGTAATGAAATAATGAACAGGAAGGGATGCCCCGGGGCCCGCAGGGCAAGGACCAACCAGCATGTCTGCCCACGGGGCGTCCTGGAGTTCTGAGTAAACACGATTCTGGGGAAGAAGAGGAGCATTTGAATGCTGCTTGGATACGTTTCTGTGAAATGCTGGGGACATTGGGGACAGCTGAAGCGAGAACCGAGAAAATCCTGATGTGGAGGAGGCCAGGAGCCACAACTGAAGCAGGGAAGGGCCTTTTGAGGGGGGACCTGGTACCCCCAGCAGACAGTGACTTGGTGCTCCCTGACTTGCCCTAAGAATTTCAAATATTGTTATTTTTGACAACACTATCGAAAATGCTCCTGACCAATTGAGGGTCTCCTGTGTGCTAGGAAAGCCTCTTTCCCAGATCCCCGTGGGGGATGTTTGCACCTCAGTTCAAATCTCACCTCCCCAGTGTCTCTCTCATCACCCCACCCTGTGGGCTTTTCTGCACAGCACATACCGTGATGTGACTTTATCCTATTTGTTTACATGTTTATTGTTCATTTCCCTGCACTCCAACGGGGGCTCCCAGGGGCAGGAACTCGGGCTGTTTGCGGGCCCAGCTGTTAGGGACGTGTCTGGTTTGTACTTGGTGCCTCATACCTATTGGTTGAAAGAGCAAATAAATGAATACTAGGCACTCTACAAGCATGAGCTCTGTTGAAGCATGCTCATAACTCCAGGAGGCAGACACGGTCATCCAAAATGTTATGGCTGAGGAACCCGAGGCTCAGAGGAGGTAGGTGGATTCTAGGAAGCAGCACAGCCAGAACAGATGGCAGCGCCTGCGTTTGTGCTTGGCTAGGATGGTAGTTCGTGTGTATTTAAGTGCTGGCCGTGCCGTGCGCTGAATCAAGCCCTTTTCATTTCAGCAATGCACAAGTCCTGAGGCAGTGCCAGGTTCTCCGGGGAAACAGAACCAATAGGATGTGCATCAGTATGTGTGTGTATATACACAAATAGACGCATATGCGTATACACACACACACACACAAGTACACATTAAGAGATTTATTTTGAGGAATTGGCTCACATGATAGTAGGGAATGGCAAGTTCAAATCCTGTAAGGAAGCCCAGCAAGCGGGAAACTCAGGCAGGAATGAATGCTACAGTCTTAAGGCAGCATTTCTTCTTAGCCGGAAACCTCAATTTTTGCTCTTAAGGCCTTCAATGATGGGGGAGGCCCATCCACCTGGCCGAGGGCCTCCTGTCCTTTAAAGTTTAATCACACCTATAAAATACCTTCACAGCAACACCTAGATTGGCTTTTTTTTTTTGTATGCTGTATGGTGGGGGTCACTTTTCATTTTTTCCCATGGGACTATCCCCTTATTGCAGCACCATTTGTTGAAAAAAAAAATTTTTTTAATGGGGGGGATGTGCACGGGCCAGGAACCAAACTCAGGTCTGTGCATGGTAGGTGAGGATTCTACCACTTAGCTTGATCTAACAGCTGGCGCCCTTGACCCAGCCAAGGTGACTCATAGAACTCACAATTGCAGGCAGGAACTATTACCACTTCCCCTTTGGGGTCCATTCCTTCACCTCCACTTTGCCCCTGAGGTTTGGACCCGGGAGTCATGTGTAGAGCAGGGCCAGTGATGGACGGGCTGGGAATTTGGCCACAAGTGGGCTGCTTGGCCACTGCAGGACACGGCCTCTCCCCCAGCTGGCGGCATGGGCCTGGCAGGGAGAGGTGGGACGGCTCATTTCTTGGGACAGTCTGCGTGCATCCAGGATTAGTTCATTTCAGGTCTCAAACCCAGCGTCTCAGACCTTTGCGGGACTGTCGACACCATCTGAATAGCTTGTCTCATTGTCTTGCTCTCTTTAGGATTTGTTGACCAGAGGGTCCTGACAGCACCACAAGTTAATTCTTCTTATCGGCATGACAGCAGGTACCACCAAAGTGGCCCTTGGGCCTGTGCAAGGGAGGGCTCTCTCGAGGGTCCAGTGCTTTAGAGAACCCTGCTCTGGCCTGCCTCCTGCTGTGCTCTGCCCTATGGGGTGAAGAATCCATGGGGACAAGGGCACATCTCCACCCAGAGCCAGTCCCCCCCTTTCTAGAACATTCTCTGGTACTTCGGACCTGAGAATTCCCTGCCCAGATGACTCACTTTAGGCCAGTTGGGCCTCTTCCCGGCATCCCTCCTCCAACATCGACTAAGGGATAGATGTTGGTGGAGATGTGAACGGACATTGGGTGTGCTGAGACCCCTAGATGTGCAGGCTGGAGAGGTGCAGGTGGTAGGAAGTGCAGGGGTGCAGCTCCCCCACCCTGCCCTATTCCAGTAAAGCTTTCCAGGGATTCAAGAATCTGCAACCTAAACCTGGTGTCTGAACTATTAAGAAGGTAATTTTGTCAAGGTAGCTTGATAGAACATTTTCTGTAATAGTTTATCTTCATAGATGTCTTGTAAATATTTAGATAGAGGTGTGTGTGTGTGTGGGGGGGGTGCATTTGTACACTTGTCCTGCCTTCCCAGATATGAGGAGTGTCCTCAGACCACAACAGGGACCAAAGGATACTGGATGCCCTGGCTCAGAGCCCCAGGATGGGATATGGCTTCTGCCCCTTGCAGCTTGTCCATACCGGGCTTCAGACGGGAAGAAAGGCTGAGACACATGCACACATCTGACTTCTTTCCTCAGTGATGGAGGAAGGTTTGCACTGAACATCCATGCTTCCCCATCCCCATCCCCCTCCTTCTCTTTCTCCCCCTAGCCCCCTACTCCTCCCAATATCCCCACAGGCTCTGATGGTCAAAGTGATAAGATTGAATCTCAGGTGAAGTGCCCAGGGGAACGGGTGGTTTTCCCTCAATGAAACTTAACTGGACCATGGCTCTCCCACCACAAGCAACTGAGCGAGCCTCCAGCCTGGGCCTGGGCCGTCACTTCCCTTTCGGGGTCTCCTTGATCTCAGGGTGGTCTCTTCAAACCCTGCTTGGTGAGACCTCCCAAAGTAGACCCCCATAGCTCTCATTTGCCTGCAACCAACAAGGTAGCTTTGTTCTTTGATGACCCCAGGTTAATAAACACCCATTCAAAATTTTAAATTGTTTTTTCATATAAAAGATATTTTAAAGGGGGAGAAAAGGCACGGTTCTCTGCTGTTTGGACACATCATCTGTGTTTGAAAAGCATGCCTTTGCAGGGTGTGAGCGAGTTATTGTATTTTGGCCTTGGGAAAAACACCACGTGCTCTTTTGGTGACACTTCACACCCATGTTCAGGCTCGGTAGCTGGGAACTCGCCACTCTCTGGAGTTCCTGTGACTGGAACAGCAGCTGAGAGTTGGTTTTCCATTAATCTTTCTTTCCGAGTTTTGCTGCTCGGTACAGAACCAATGTCGCCTTCTGAGCCTCTGG
Source organism: Myrmecophaga tridactyla (assembly GCA_004026745.1). NCBI lineage: Eukaryota > Metazoa > Chordata > Mammalia > Pilosa > Myrmecophagidae > Myrmecophaga > Myrmecophaga tridactyla. The sequence goes on along the minus strand of PVIY010047942.1, from coordinate 6,800 downwards.
TGGCGAAGGATCATAGTGAGGCAGTTGAGTGTTGACAAGTCTCAGAAAAGCCCCCAACCGGCGGTGGTGGGCAGTGGCCTGTTGGCTCCACCCCAAAGCAACCCGGGCCACACATGAGCCACCCGAAACCTCACGTCCTCTGACTTCTTAGTAGGGACACAATGAAGTCGTGGGACGGGAAGCTGCCAGCTGAGTGCCTGGCACGTGGGACACGCCCAGTTTTAAAAATGACCGTTTCAGTAAGCTTGAGGGAGTATGGGGAATTCTCCAGGTGGGGAAGTTTACAGTTCTGTGCTTTTCTTCCGTCTTCCCTCAAGGGACAAATACTTTTCGTTTTATGCCCACAACATTTTGAAATGCGTCATGGTATTGCTTCAGCCTATGCAGAGCACTAAGGTACCATTTCTTGTTTCAGGTTCTATGTTAAATAAAGCTGAGTTAGATTGTTCCAGTAACTGACTGAACAGGTTAAATCAGATAGTGTGCCACAGAAAATTCAGATTTGGGGTAAAATAAATCTCTCCTCCTTGGTCTCATATAGCAATTAAAATCTTAAAATACAGACAATGTTCCTCTTTACCTTGTATTCTTGTTCACTTTAGTTCTAATCAGATCAATTTTGTTTATTATTCTTAATTAAAGTCTGCCCCCTTTTTCAGTTTCTTCAACAGTTGCTCTATGGAGATTTTTTTTTTTTTTAAAGAATTAATGCAGCTTCTCTAGCACCTATAGAACTGGAGAACTTCAACTCTGAGTCTCAAGTGTCACACACACACCCGAAATTACAGGGTGCTACCAGGTTACATGCAAAGAGCAAAACATCTCAGAATCTAGAAATAATAACTAAAGCTTAGAAACAAATGTGACTGCTGCAAGAGCTTACAACCTGGGTCCCAATTCCTTTATGATTATTTTCTAAATGAAAATAATTTCCAGAAATAAAAATATTTGACAGTGAACTAATATTGAGATTATTAACTATAGACCATAGCAGAAGTTCTGTCCTGATTCCCCTTTACACTTTTACTAGGGTTATGTTAATTAATGGATAGAGCATAATGTATAGATTTGCCTTGCTTCCTTTATGTATGTGTGTGTGTGTGTGCTGTATGGCACGGGTCACATTTCATTCCTTTTTCCATGTGAGTATCCTGTTATTGCAGCACCACTTATTGAATTATTGTTTGTTTTTTCTTTCTTTGTTTGCTTGTTTGTTTTTGGAAGTGCATGGGCCAGGAATCGAACCCATGTCTCCCACATGGCAGGCGAGAATTCTACCATTGAACTACCCTTGCACCCTCTCTGCTTCCTTTTCAAAGTGTCTTTTTGTTGAAAATGAAGCTCTGACCTATAGCCGACTATCAGCACTTATGGAGACGCATCAGAGTAAAATAATGTAACTGACAAGAAAATGTGGTTGTTTCTGTGACAGATAACGACTTTAAAATAACTAAAACCATGACTAACAATCCAATATCATGCAGATCACTATCAGGGCATAGTATGGGCAGTGAGAACATTGTTAAGCCCCTAGGAATTTTATATGATCTTTAAATATTTATATGAACAATAGTTCATCAATACAAATTCAACTATCAGAAGGTTAGAAAATCCTTTTGACATTTCCTATATGATTTATAACATATTAAATGAACTAATTATTTTTAGCATTTCTCTTTTTGCAAGGTGAAAGAATAAATCCTCTGCAGTTCTCCAGGGGCTTCCTGGGAAATCTCAAAGATGTTTTGAAATAAAAAACATTCCTTAGGGTTTCACCTTGAGTTGAATACTATGTTAACTAGGAAAAGGACCGCTGTGAAACAATATTGGTTCTTTATTTTAATTAAAGTTAAGAAAAGACTCAGTTTTTTTTTTTTTTAAAGGAGTCCAATATAATCAACATTTTATCAAGTGATTGCTGGTTCCCTCAAGGAACGAACACATTTTAGGGGTTCAGGGTTGATTTCTGCAGTTGTCAGGTTGGAGACTTAGCAGAATTCAAGGCCAGATCAGCTTTATTGGGAGGAAGCCCATGTTATTGGTCCATGCATAACTTCTATTGCTGCCACCATGACCAATCTGTTCATTAGCCCATTCAACAAGCATTATGTTAGCTAGGGAAAGTGCTTCTGAAATTTACAAAATGGATAATTTTGTCTAGTTGTTGAGAATCTCTTCTGCAGTTGATGGCCTTAAGGACCCTTTCACTTGGGTCCAAGATAACTTCACACTCTGCCCATTCCAAGCATCCAATTATAATTCTCTCATAATTCTCATATTCTCTCTCATCTCTCATATTCTCTCACTTTCTCCAAAATGCTTCCTCTTTTATAGGATTCCAGTAAACTAATCAAGACCCACCCGAATGGGTGGAGACACGTCTCCACCTAACCCAGTTTAACAACCACTCTTGATTGAGTCACATCTCCAGGGAGATAATCTAATTATAGTCTCATAATTAGAGAGATATAATTGGATGCTCAGTTTTTTTTTAAGTGAGAAGACTTGTTTTTAAGATGATAAAAGATGATAAAGTCAACATAAACATTAAATTAACAGAGATATGATTTTGATATGACCTTAGAGCCTGTTTTTTCTTAAACAGTAAGGACATTGTGAAGTTATAATATTGTAAAGTTGGCATAAAGTACAAGAAGTTATTCTGATAAAACATAGACTTTCTGCCTTTTACTCTGGTTATTCAGAAAAGAAAACCTTTATAATCTCTTATTAAAACAGACTAATAATCCAAGAAATCTTTGTTGCTTTAAGAGACAGAAAAACAAATCTTAGTTTTGCGTCAGTATATTATCTGTTCCAAAGCCTTTTAAAAACTTTATAGATAGACCCATCAAATCTTTCCCAACTTTGACCACAAGAAATAGATTTCCTTTTCTGTAAACCATATGTAACTTTCTGTATTTATTCGGGTCTTGTCCTACATTATCCTTTATCTCATTCTGTTTCAGGACAAAATTACTCTTTCTTTAATAAAAGAAATACATATCCTGTTTCCTTATATAATTAAGTTACTAAATGATTTTGGAAACTCTTCTTCTTACAACCTATAATTATTGTCAAAATCAAACTTGTCAGAATAATGACTCAAATTGGCTAAATGCAAACATAATTTTCTCTTCATTTTTAAATACTTAGTAGATACAATACTAGCTCATTTGATTAGTAAATCTGTATCAATTTAGGGAAAATATCAGTAAAACAAAATTGTATGCTTGTATTGTGCTTAGCTCATAAGGGATGGTTGTCAGAAATATTGCTTTCTTCAGTTTACCATTTTATCAGTATTTCAGCGATATATTTTATGAAGGGTACATTTCTGAAATAGTTTTCTATAGATAAGTTGGGTGGGCTAGCTAATAAGGCCAAGCCATGATTTAATTGCAGGTTTACAAAAGCAATCAGTGTTTTTCTATTCTTTTCTTTTAATTATTTGTCTGATCTAAAAGTTACTAAACTTTAACAACACCAATTCTATTAATTCTAATTAGAATTAATGTGGAAACAAAGCAGAGAACATTAATGTTTTTATCCCTGATGGTCTAGTTTGCTAGCTGCTGGAATGCAGTATAGCAGAAATGGAATGACTTTTAAAAAGGGGAATTTAATAAGTTGCAAGTTTACAGTTCTAAGACCAAGAAAAATGTCCAATTAAAACAAGTCTATAGAAATGTCCAATCAAAGGCATCTAGGGAAAGATACCTTGGTTCAAGAAGGCCGATGAAGTTCCGGGTTTCTCTCTCAAGTGACAAGGCACATGGCGAACACAGTCAGGGCTTCTCTCTCATCTGGAAGGGCACATGGCGAGCATGGCGTCATCTGCTAGCTTTCTCTCCTGGCTTCCTGTATCATGAAGCTCCCCAGGAGGCATTTTCCTTCCTCATCTCCAAAGGTCGCTGGCTTGTGGGCTCTCCGCTTCATGGTGCTGTGACATTCTCTGCTCTCTCATATTCTCTCACTATCTCCAAAATGCTTCCTCTTTTATAGGATTCCAGTAAACTAATCAAGACCCACCCGAATGGGTGGAGACACGTCTCCACCTAACCCAGTTTAACAACCACTCTTGATTGAGTCACATCTCCAGGGAGATGATCTAATTATAGTCTCATACAATACTGAATAGGGATTAGAAGAAACGGCTGCCTTTACAAAATGGGATTAGGATTAAAACATGGCTTTTCTAGGGTACATACATCCTTTCAAACTAACACACCTGGCCTGAAGGTTTTTATTAATATTCCTTGTTCTTTCTAAATAATATAGTGAAACTATGCAAAAGAAACAATGAAAACACGTTTTGCACAAACAGATTTGTTCAAGTCTTTAAAACACCTTAGTCAATGCACTTTTCTTTTAGGCTATACAGCAGTTTATTTCACTTTTTAGTTATAATATTGTTTTTTTTTTAATTGAGGTTCAGCTCACGGTACTAACAAGGCTCCCTGAGGGCAGGGTCTGTCTCTTAGACATTTTGATCATGAATTAGCACTTGGTACACAGCAGATGCCCACAAAATATTTGCCTCTTTTCTAATAATTTACCATGAGTCAGTGTTTTCCACAATGTGAAATGTGATCCTACAGAGAAAGCAGTCATCTCAAGGGGAAAGGCCATCTTCTGGACATTTTTATTTCATTGTCATTGCTACTTACTAATAGCTTCTACCTATGGCAATCATTACTGGTTTTCTGTTTATGGTAGTGATGTCAAATATTCTTTATAAATGCATTGAAGAGTCAAAGCACCTTTGAAACAGCAATGTGCCATCTTTTAACAAGGATTAATGACATATATAGCTGTTATACTGTCCCGCATAAAACAAAACAAAACAATCCATTGTGTACAATTTGACTTTTTTTTTTTTTAATTTGCATATGGGCAGGAGGCACCAGGGATCGAACTCCAGACCTCCAGCATGGCAGGTCGGAGCTCTGCCTGCTGAGCCACGGCAGCCACCCTACAATTTGATTTTATATGAGTTTTGAAATCCAGGTTGTCTCTAGAGTTTTGTTAAATCCTTTGTTATACATATAAATTTAATTCATGCAAAGCTTGGATAAAAGGTTTTTATAATTGAATTACTTTTATTTATGAAGACATTTAAAATATTTATTTTAGATTATATACCATTCTTATTATAAGATTCTGAGAATGTAGTATGTTAAAAAGCACTTTGTTTTCTTAGAGAGCAAAGAGCATTGGGGTGGGGGTGGGGGTTGCTGCAGTTTCGGGAAGGTTTAGGAAGTTTCTTTTCCATGTTCAGGTTGTTTACAGTAATCACAGTACAAGTGCCCTGAACCCTGGGCCTAGAGGGTTTCCTGGGGCTTATTCAAGTGCCGTTTTCGCTCTAGAGTATTTCTTTCTTTCCTTTTTTTCTTTTTCTTTCCAAGCAGTTTTGTCTACCCAGATTTCTGCATGACTTTCATCAGCAGTCTTGTAAATTACTTGGCAAAGCTTTGACTAACCAGGCTCAGAGTCTGCATGACAAGCTTGAGTTATTTGCAAGACCCTTTGAGTCTTCATTGGATTTGGAAAATCTTATCATTATAGAGGGGAAGTTAGGCTGAGCCAGGGCACAGAGGAAGAAGACAGGATCTCAAAGAGTACCACAGTGTAATTTCTGGGACTCCAGGGGTGCTAATATATATATATATAGTATATAGTCAAAGAGAGAGAGAGAAATGCAGGGGCCAGGTCAGCCCACCATGGGGTTCTCTGCCGGCACCGTGGATGTCTTACCTCCGCCCTTTTGAATCCTGTGTCCTCAGAGACCCTCTCTGGCTTGAATGCTCCATGAGGTCAGGGGTAATCTGCATCATACAGTACTAAATACCTGCCCTTGCCTGGGCCTGGCAGATAGGAACCTTCAATTGTCAAATGAGCAGTTGAACAAACACAGTTCCCCAGTTGAAGAGAATCGCACCCCAGCCTCCCTTAAAGAAGGAAGTCCAAGGAGTGAGGGGGCAGGGCAGAGTCCAGGCTGGAGTCCAAGCCAGAGTTTAATGCAGTTGATTTTGTCAGGAACCCAGGACCAATGAAGTGGGCCTATCAGAATATTTGGGAGATGTATTACCAAAGTATTAGAATAACAGAGTATGAAAATATTCAAGCATAACACCACCATATTTCAAGGACAGCCAAGCTGGCCCTGCTGCTGGCCTGGCTGGCTCTTAGGCTGTGGATGCCACTGTGAGAGGTGCCCGGCTTTGCCACCCTCCTCCCTTTGCTCTCTCCACCACTCTTGCTCCCTTCGTTTCCTTACCCAGTCTGGCCTGTTCCAGCCAAGGACCCTCGCCCAAGGCCATACTCTTTCTGGGCTGCTCTTCCCCCAGGCGGCTGCTCCTTCTTGCCATTCAAGTCTCAGCCCAAAGGTCACCTCAGAAAGGCCTTCCCTGCCTGTCCCACTAGCAGAACCCCCACCTGGTGCATCCTGATGCGTCATTGCTGTTTTATTCTCACCACACCACTCATCATGATGTGGTTTTCTCAAGTTTGTTTTCTTTGCTTGTGCATTGTCTGCTTCTCCTTCACTAGATTATAAACTGGTTAGTGCTTGTCTGGTTGATCCTCTATCTCCAGAGCTTAGACCTGCCTTGCACTTGACAGGAGCATGATAAGTATTTGCAACGTGGATGGATGTGTAGGTGGACGAATTGATGGAGGAACAGACAGACATATGAACAACCGGGTGACTGAGTGGATGGATGGATGGATAGATGGGTGGGTGGATGGACAGATGGATAGATATATGGGTGGATGGATGGATGAGTAGGTAGATGGAT
>PVIY010047941.1:0-17569 GCA_004026745.1 Myrmecophaga tridactyla | reverse complement strand
TGTCCCTTCTCTGAACCCCCCAGTCCAGACTAGGAGCAGCTCTGTCTATACAGGTCCCACAGCACTCTCGTTGGCTTTCTATGCAGTAGCCTTGGATCATGCCCATCAGACATAAGGAGTTTCCACAAATCCTTCCTGGATAACTCCATGTCCCATCCTGGCTTTCTCTGAAATGGCTGGCTGTTTCCACATTTGGTTAAATCCTCACATGGAGTATTATTCTCAGGTGTCTCCCTTCCTGGAAGCCCAGAATTTTCCAGGACATCAATTTCTGGTTTCTTTGTACTCAAGAGTTCAGTTTTAAGCTTATCTCTCTCCTGTCACATTTCACTGCAAACTGTGAGGAGAAACCAGGCTGCACTTTCCACATTTAATTTGGAGATCTCTTCTTGCTAAATATCCAAATTCATGGCTTTTAGAATCAGCCTTCCAGCAAAACCACTCATCAGTTTTGCCAGATTATCTGCCATTTTAAAGTAAGGCTCATCTTCCTTCCAGTCTATAATAATACACACCTCATTTCTGCCTAAGGATTTAACAGAAATGTCTTTAGAGTCCACATTTCTATCTAGAGTCCCTTCAAAGCATTCTAGGCCTCCTCTATCAGGCTTTTCACCACTCCTCCAGTTTCTTTCCCTTATCCATTTAAAAAGCTGCTCCAACATTTTTGGTATCTGCTAACTGCAGCAGCACCCCACTCTCCAGTACCAAAATCTTTTCTAGTTTTCTAGCTGCCAGAATGCAATATACCAGAAACAGAATGGCTTTTAAAAAGGGGAATTTAATAAGTTACTAGTTTACAGTTCTAAATCCAAGACAATGTCCCAATTAAAACAAGTCTATAGAAATGTCCAATCTAAGGCATCCAGAAAAAGATACCTTGGTTCAAGAAGGCCGATGAAGTCCAGGGTTTCTCTCTCAAATGGAAAGGCAAATGGTGAACATGGTCAGTGTTTCTCTCTCGACTGGAAGGGCACATGGTGAACACAACACCATCTGCTAGCTTTCTCTCCTGGCTTCCCTCCACGAAGCTCCCTGGGAGGTGTTTTCCTTCTTTATTTCCAAAGGTTGCTGGCTTATGGACTCTCTGTGTCTCATGGCTATGTTGTTCTACTCTCTCAGAATCTCTCGCTTTCTCCAACATATTTTCTCTATTATAGGACTCCAGTAAACTAATCAAGACCCACCTGAATGGGTCGAGACAGGCCTCCACCTAATCCAGTTTAACAACCACTTTTGATTAAATCACATCTCCAGGGAGATGATCTAATTACAGTTTCAAACATACAATACTGAATAGGGATTAGAGGAAATAGCTGCCTTTACAAAATGGGATTAGGATTAAAACGTGGCTTTTCTAAGGTACGTACATCCTTTCAAATCAGCACACTTGCCATCAACACTGACTTGCTTCATGACTTTGTATGAGATACTTGAACTCAACGAACCACAATCTACTAATCTGTAAAAGAAGAACCACCAGACACCCTTTGGGAGACAACACAATGTACAGGTTCTGGTTATGGGTACAAATTCAGTCTGCCTATATTTGAATACTGACTCTTCCACTTCTTATTTTTGTGACCTTGTACAAGTTACTTAACTTCTCTGAATTTAAGTTGTCATAAATTACCCATCTGGCATCTAGAAAGCAATTAGTAAAGGTTAGTTATTAATATCCCAGACCTAGATATCAGTTATATTCAGTCTAATCCTGAAAATAATCACCAGCAACATAACTCAGGCCAAAAATGCTTATTTAATAAATATTTGGCAAATGATCCTTAGGATTTGGCCTGTGAACTGTCATCTGCTATCTTGTTAAAACATTTCATACAAATAGGATAAAAATTAAAATCTTCAAATATCCATGTGCTTGGCAATGGGAATTTTTGAAAAAAGAAAGATCTTTAATGCAGGAAAATTACTTCCAATTGTCAGGATATAAGTACTATTTAATGGCAATTCTATAAGAACTTTATTAGCAGTGAAATATTTCATTTTTATAATGGCATAAAGTGTTTCCAAACAACTTGTGCATGTTTCTCACATGTATTTACAGTAAAAGAATGTATTTACTATAGCACCTGTTTTGTTAATGGGAACTCAAATTAGTTATATCAAGATAGCCAAGAACACATATTTATAGCCTTAATTTTAAGAGTTTCTTATCCTTCAGAAAAATGGTTATATGCAGATGTAAGTTTTTAAAACTTCCTTTACCTCCTTATGTAGAAGAAGTTTGGAATTTTATCTTATTAGCAATTATATAATTGATTATTAATGTTAGTACTGCTAGCTCTTACTAATTGAAATTAATATATTATTTAAATTAATTTTAAATGCCATAAGAAACTGTTGAACTATTTCCTTGTCCTTTAAACTGTTTTGAATTCATTTAACTGTAGTTCATTAATCTAAGTCATCGATTTAATTAATCAATTAATGAACCAAATAAACAAATAGTGATGGAAATCATTGCAACACACCTATCAGGAAGTATGAATAGAATGTTTCTAACATTCTCTTTTAATAAAGAAAAACTACCTTTCCTTGGATATCTTCTTGTTAGATGTCTCTCAGTATATTAAGGGAGCCCAACAAGATCTGCTTTATACATTACCTATAATTGTGTCTTATTGGCTTCTTGCAATTGGTGATGATGCAACAATGAGTCTAGTTAGTATACAATTAATACAATGTTTTTTGTTAGACTAAACCACAAGAAAAATCAACAGAAAAGGAAATTCCATAATTTTCACCTACAAATTTATGAAACAAAAATATTAATTTGCAAGCTCTAATTTCAAAAGAAATACAATATGTTTGCCTTAAAAAATAAAGAGCAACATTATTTAATGAGTTATGTATGGCTATAAATATCTATATGTTAACAAATTTTGCTTTATTTGTTCTTCTCTTGGCTCTCTAGAAATGGGCCCTCATTTGTTTGAAGTTCTGATATTAATTTAAAAGACTCTTCTTTTTTTCTTTTTTTACGTGGGCAGGCACCAGGAAATGAACCTGGGTCTCTGGCAAGGAAGGCGAGAACTCTTCCAGTGAGCCACAGAGGCCTGCCCTAATTTAACAGACTTTTAATGTGGTATTTATAAATATCAATATTTGTTTTATTTGCATGGGAAAATGAGCTAACTTTGCATGTGTTTTATAAAATATATACTCAAAAATTCATTTGAAAAATTCCTTAAATGATTGCAGATGATTTACACCTGTTTTATATTTTCTAAAACAAATTCCAAAAAGAAATACAATAGTCTTTAGAAAACATCTTGTTTTCTGAGTACAACAAAAAATAAAGCAATTTCACATCAACTATTACTAATTTAGATCATATATAAGTTAGAAAATCACTTTATTTTCAAACTAAAATGATTGTTGTTGAGACTGAATCATCCTTACCACCTGAAACCATGTTCATTTCCCAACACCTTGCCCTGTGGGAGTGAACCCATTTGTAAATAGGAACTTTGAAGATATTATAGTTAAGGTGTGCCTAACTGGAATGAGGCCATAATCCAGTATAGACGAAGTCCTTATATGCAAAAGAAACCAGACATGGAAAGAACAGCCAGAAGCTGGAAGTCAGGAGAACCCAGAACAAAAGGAGAAAGCACTGCCATGGGCATTGTCATGTGTAAGAAAAGCCAAGGAACCCCAATGACTGACAGTCATCCAGAAGATACCAACCCCAGGTAGAAACAAACCTTCTGACTTCTGGAGCCACATGCCAGTATTCCTGTTGTTAAGCCAACCCATTATGTGGTATTTATTTGAACAGCCTGTGGAGTGAGTTGCTACATAGTCCTCCAGGGAGTACAGACTCAGGCACAACAAAGACTTTCAGCAAATGACCATTTTACTGCTTAAATAGTGCCAAGCTTTTAGAAGAGCAGGGGAAGAGATCCCATCATGGCCACTCCCCCAGGGAGGCCAACTGCCCAGGTCAGTGTTGTTGGATGACAGCTCCACACATTCCACTTTGCATTGGAGAGGCAGCACAAATCTGTTCTGCCCAAGAATGGGTATTTATACAACTCAGTGGGTAGGAAGTCCTGTAACTGAACAAAAAGCAAGTAGCAAGCAAGCTTTGTGCAGAATTCCCACCCTAATAAGCACCTGGGGCTTCTTGTTTCCAATTTGGGTTCAAGGTATGTTCAGGTCATTCCAATAGATCCCTATGTCTCCTCCAGGTTGGGTATGAAAGCACTGAAACCTCTGCACACATGGAAAAAGAGACCAGTAGACAAGATCAAGAAATGGCCACTGTGCATGTCCCTGACTTGCCCAGAACACCTGGGGAACTGAAACAATTGTTTAATACATCCTTTCATGGAATTTACTTGTGGTATCCTATGCTATATTATAGTAACCTTGTTAATTATAGGAAAGAAAATTCCTGTTAAGTCAAGTTATCCATGAAATGAGAATGAATAAAATTCATTCATTCAATAGTCATTTTATTGAGCAACCGTTAGGTGTCAGGGATTGTGTTAGGGCTGAAGTTGGAGGATGGATGTTCTTATCCTTGAAGAGCCCACTCTCTCTAGTGGGAGACATGAATAAAAATTGAGCAGAATTCATTTCTGTTATGAACAGAATTTCAGAGGTTAAGAAGGATGGGCATTTATTATAAGGGAAGAGGTAAAGAATGATTTTAGTTTTGAAGGCCAAACTGTAATGCATAATCGGAGAAGTGAGACCTCGTGCATTCTAGGAAGAATGAACAATTAAACTTTTTTTTTTCACTTAAGTAACTTGTTTGCTCCTTATTCTGAACACTGGGTTTCGGCAACCACTGAATGGTATCCAATCTCACTTTCAGAATGCTGTCATCTGTCTTAATGACATTTAAACAGTCAGCCCAAATGGTTGTGTGTATGTGTCTTAGTTTGCCAGGGGTGCTGTGACACAATGGGTTGGCTTAAACAACAGGAATTTATTGTCTCACAGTTTTGGAGGCTAAAAATACAAATTCAAGTTGTCAGTAAGGCCATGCTTTCTTCAGGGTCTGTTGTATTCTGCTGATGGCTTTTCTGCAATCCCCCATCACATGATGTGCTGTCTCCTTGTGTGCCTCCTTCTGTTTCCGCTGATTTCTGGCTTCTACTGACTTCTGGCTTACCTGGAAGCAACTCTTAGGACTCATTATAAGTAGTCTTATCTTCTCCACTACAGAAATAAGTTTCGTAAGGGCAAACCCCAAAATCAAGGGCTTGGCCTGTTTTCTTGGAAGTCCCTGATGTTTGAGAGGGTACCCAGGGTTTCCTGGATGGAAAAGTAAAATAGTGCCACATTTTTTTCTTCAGTCTTTCAAGGAACTCTATCAATACTTTTCAATTATTGGCCCACCTTAGTCTGGAATATATCCAAGATTACATTAAGCTACTGAGTATTACAAGGCCTTGTTCCCCTTCTAGACTCCATGAGTTTGGGTTGTTTAACTGAGCTATCCAGACAGGTTCATTTAGATTGTGCGTTATGGAAAATTTAGATTCTAGACTCGATAAACCTCTCTGCCTTTGGTCTCATACAGTAGATATTCTTTGGTCTCGGAATCTAGAAACACGCTTACCTCAGACGAAATGTGGCTGCTATAATAGCTTACAATCTAGGCTTCGATTTTCTTACGAATATTTTCTGATAGAGACCATAGCATATTTGTTCTTTTGTTTCTTGCTTGTTTTACACAACAGGTTGTCCCAAAGTTTCATTCAGTTTGTTGCATAACTCACAATGTCATTCCTTTTTGTAGCTGCACAACATCAAATATATATATGTACACAGATGTATGCACGTATCACAGTTTGTCATTCTGCTTCCCAGTCATTGTACCCTTCGACCTCCTCCAACTATTGGACATCATGAATAATGTCCAAAATAAATAAACCATTTCTTACAGTGTCCTCTCTTGGTTGTACAATCAGTAGCACCAATTTTCATTGGTCCATAAGACAAAAAACTGATAAACACACCCTCACCAAATATCAAATCAAACCTTCCCCATATCTCTTATCCCTCCCCGTCAGTTATTTACCCCTTGCAGAGCGGTGGTACTGTTGATGTCTTCCTGTTAACTGTTGGCCATAGTGTGCAGTATTAGTTTCACCCCTATACCCCTCTATTATTGACTCATTGTATAATATCAAACCTTTGGAATAGTTCATGCATGAACTTATTCATAGTTGTAGATTTAGTCAGTGGGATACATGGCAGTATACATCCCTTTTCAATCATTGACCTTCAAGAAAGCAATGCTACTAACAACACCACTAATTAGCTACTGTCACTTCTATCCATTCCCTTGCATATAAGTTCAACTTCATCAGGTAACTTTTCTCCATTTTCCAGCTTCTGTGTACCTCTAGGTCTGCTGTAGTCCACAACATAATCTCTGAAATTACTTTTACTATAGTCATAATAGCAAATTCATACAGTATCTATCTTTTTGGGTCTGATTTATTTCACTGAGCATTATGTCCTCAAGGTTCATCCACATTGTCATAGGCTTCAGGACCTCATTTTTCCTTACTGCTGTATAATGTTCCATCATATACATATACCACATTTTTTTATCCACTCATCTGTTGATGAACATTTGGATTATTCCCGTCTTTTGGTAATTGTGAATAGTGCTAATATGAACATTGGTGTGCAAATGTCTACTTATGTCACTGCTTTCAGCTCTTTTGAATATATACCAAGTAATAATATTGCCAGGTCATAGGGTAACTCAATAGTTAGATTTCTGTGGAATCACCAAACTGTTTTCTACAGCACCTGTACCATCAAACGTTCCCTCCAACAGTGAATAAGTATTCAAATTTCTTCACATCTTAGTTTTCTGTTTGTTTAATACCAGTGATTTTTATAGATATGAAGTGATATCTTATTGTTGTCTTGATCTGCATTTCCCTCACAACTAGGGAGGATGAGCAGCTCTTCATGTGGTTTTGGCCATTTGTATTTGCTCTTCAGGAAAGTGTCTATTCATATCCTGTGCCTATTTTATAAGTGGATTGTTTGTTACTTTATTGTTGTGTTGTATAATTTCTTTATGTACACAGGATATCAAGCCATTGTCTGATATGTGGTTTCACATATTTTCTCCCATTGAGTTGCCTGCCTCTTCAACTTTTTGGCAAAGTTCTTTGAGGCATGGAAGCTTTTGATTTTAAGGAGCTCCCATTTATCTATTTTTTTCTTCATTGTTGTTCTTTGGGTGTAAAGTTTAAGAAACTACTTCCTGTCACAAGGTCTTGAAGATGTTTCCCTATATTTTCTTCTAGGAGTTTTATGGTACTGGCTCTTATATTTAGATCAGTAATCCATTTTGAATTAAATTCTAAATAGGAGGTAAGGTAGGGGTCCTCTTTCATTCTTTTGCTTATTAATATCCAGTTCTCCCATATAAGGAATTTTTTTAGGTCTGGTAGCTACTCTTCAAAGATGTTCCCCCAGTGATACATACATACCTCCTAGTATTCAGGCCATTGTGTGGTTCTTTCTTCTTGAATTTGAATGACATTGTGACTCAGTTTTTTGAAAAATATAATATGATAGAAGTGATGCCACATGATTTCTAAATCTTGTCATGTCTACCAGGGTATTTTGAATACTTGCTCTTGGAACACTCCCACTTGAAATCCAGCTGCCCTGCCATGAATTGTCCAAGCCATAAGGAGAGGTCATTCTAAACAATAGAGTTGATAGTCCCATCTAAGCTTCCAACCAATAATCTTCATCAAGTGCCAACAAATGAGTGAGCAGTTGTGGTGCAATAATCTAGTTGAGGTTTTAATGAGTACAGCTCTTGCCAGTATCCTACTGTGAGCGCACGAGAGACTCCAACTGAGAACCACCCAGCTGAGTCCAGTGAAGCCACACATTCATAAGAGATAATAATAAAATGTTATTTAAAGCCACTGTTTTGTGGTATTTTGTTATACAGCAATAAATAACTTGGAATGAGGTATGTTTTTGACTGCTTTTGTCCATTTGAATTTTTGAATAGGGTGATACAAAGGAAAACTTTCCATAGCTAACATATTTTTGATGTGGTCACTAATTTAATAACAATAACACAAAACCCCCAACAACTTTGAGCATGTTCCATAAGTAATTCCTACATGGTCAATGTTCTAAGAGTTTAATTCTCATTTCTTTGTCTTTTACCCCTATATTTTAGTTCTGGTATTTATTCTTTCCATATGGCTGGTGGAGAAAAGGGGGAAAAAATCCATGACATAAGCAACCCAAGAAGCTACTTATCATTGTTGATATGTCTACAAGAAACAGATGTTACCACAGTTACTTCCTGCCAGGGAGAGTGAGAGGTGAGGGGAATTATGGGACAGTGAATTAGATAACATGCTTGTTGTGTTCACACAACTGTGCTAATGAATCAAGTGATAAGCCACATGTTAATTGCTAATGAATGGAACAAATTCTTATTTCTTCTTGTGAATTGATAATGTTGATTGAAATCCTTCATGTCTCATGGCCTCAATCAAGTTCATATGTGCCTTCAAAATGCCAAGGGGGAAAAGTACTTTGCAGATGTTTTTAAACACAATTGGACTTTCTCTGAAAGTTACCTCTCAAACTATGGGACTGATTCACTACAAAATTATATGTGATTCGTTTTGATATTAGAAACTTCCTCATGTTACATAGATGGGTATCTTGTTAAGAGAATTGTAATATCAAAGAAACTGCAACCCTCAGAATTTAGATAAACATGATTTAGCCAAATAAAATGGAGATATTTATTAGGAGAAATATATTGGAGAGAATTGCAAAAATATTATTTTTAGTAATAGAGAAGCAATGGATTCTAGGATAACAAGGAAAGGTAATCTCTCTCTGTTTCTGAATGGAAAGTTTGGAAATAGATATTGAAGATCAGAAAGGAAGATTTTCTGCCATTAAATGTCTAGTTTTTAAAATAAAATTTTCCATTATTTTATTTCTGATATCTTTGTCTTATTTATTGAAATTGATGATCTCTCCCTTTGTCACAAAGCCTTCCAAAATAAGTAACATTTTGCATATGATTGCATTGTTCATACTATTCCTCCAATATATTCCTCTCCCTTAGCAATTCATCTTGCTTTAATCTGGTTTGGTTATGCCAGATCATATAGTTATTTTATTTTTTGGCTTACCTCTTCGATTCTCTACATCTGTGAAACACTTTCCTGTTTACAAGCCCCAACCATAATTAAAGGAACTATGGGTACTTGCAAGGAATATAGAAATCCTGGTTTCAGTCTCCAGTCATTGGTTCACTTCCCAGTCACATTTGTTAATTGTCATGGTCTTGGAATGTTTTATGAGAGGTTATATGTACTTTTGAAAAGATATTGGATTGAGAAATTTTATCAACATGAAAATCACCAAGGTAAGGAAAACCATGATAAACCACTGCATTTCACAAGAGCTGCATCCTGTGTTCATTCAGAAAAATGGCAGCCACCCCCAACCTCTTCCTCATCTACTCTCTCCCTTATTTCTCTTATTACATGGTGGAACTTGTTCACTTGGTTCATCAGGTCATGATGACTGAGGCCGTAGATCACAGGTCATAACTGAGATATGAAATTGTGTTTCCTATTCTGGCCTGAATTGCTGTTATTTCCTGTAATGAGAAAGATCCAACCCCACACACCACTGGCAATTTGGCCGAATTTATGGAGGTCTCCTTTTGGGTGTTTTAAGCCACACATGGCCTTAATAATGAAATGATCCCTGGCTTGATCCCTGGCTTTCAAAGATTAGAATTCAGTCTCACTAGGATACATCACATTTTCAACCCTTCTGCCCTTGATTTATGTTCCCAAATGTCCACTATATCTTTTAAAGCACATATTTGCACTACTTTGCAATTGGAAATTGTCAAATTTTACCAATTTGCAGTCCATCCAACACGCTGCTGTCTGAATTATTTTTATAAAGCACAGATCTTAAGTCAAAGTCCATCACTGATTCTCCCTGTAAGTCCCTCACTCAGGCTATTACTATCTGACATATTATAACTGTGGTAGGTGTACTGGTTTGAAAGGATGTATGCCCCCTAGAAAAGGCATGCTTTAATCATAATCCCATTTCATAAAGGTAGAATAATCCCTAGTCATTACTGTATGTTTGAAATTGTAATCAGATCATCTCCCTGGATGATGTGATTTAGTTAAGAGTGGTTGTTAAACTGGATTAGATGATGACATGTCTCCACCCATTTGGGTGAGTCTTGACTGGTTTATTGGTGTCCTATAAAAGAGGAAACGTTTTGGAGAATGGGAGATTCGGAGAGAGCGGAGAATGCTGCAGCACCATGAAGCAGAGAGTCCATCGGCCAGCACTTTGGAGATGAAGAAGGAAGATGCCTCCAGGGGAGCTTCATGAAACAGGAAGCCAGGAGAGGAAGCTAGCAGATGACACCATGTTTGCCATGTGCCCTTCCACTTGAGAGAAACCCTGAACTTCATCGACCTTCTTGAACCAAGGTATCTTTCCCTGAGTGCCTTAGGTTGGACATTTCCGTAGACTTGTTTTAATTGGGACATTTTCTTGGCCTTAGAACTGTAAACTAGCAATTTATTAAATTCCCCTTTTTAAAAGCCATTCCGTTTCTGGTACATTGCATTCCAGCAACTAGCAAACTAGAACAGTAGGTTATTTCTTTATTGTCAAAACAAGGAAACATTTCAGAGGAACCATCAATTATTACAACAAGACTTTAGAAGAACCTGGGCTATGGTCGTGCTTACTGCAGGCTCCCCTGAATCCCATAATTCACACAGGATTCCTCACTATTGCATGGTCATGTACTTCAACTTCCCTGGTAATTATTCATTTCCTCAAAAACAGCAAGTATGATTGTTAATATTAATGTATTATCTCATCATAACAACAGGTCTTTGAAACAAGTGCTCTTATTATTCCAATTATACATACCAAGAAACAGAGGCACTGAGAAGGCAGGTGACATGGCTTGTTAGTGGTAGAGTCAAGATTCAAACTGACACAAATCTGGCTCTGGAATATTTTCTGGAAAATCTTCCCCATATTGTCCAGTCCATTCTTTCTCCTACAATGCATTTCCACTCACCTACCTCCTAACTTCCCATTCTTTAGAAAGAATTGTATAGTATTTTAGAGAACAGACCTTGAAGCCAGATTGTCTTGGTTAAGATTTGAGCTCTAGCATCAAATTGGCCTCGGGTAAGTACTTAAATTTTCTATGGCTCAGTTTACTCAGGGTAAAAAGGGAATAGTAACACCTATTTCAAGGGTAATTGTGATGATTAAATGAATTAATTAATGTAAAAGATCTGGCATATAGTAAATTCATGATATTATCCATTAATATTAAATGCTACCTCTTCTTCAAAGTCTTTTACTTGCCCATTGTCACAGCGCTTTGCTTTATTGCCATTGTAGTG
The DNA here is from genome assembly GCA_004026745.1 of Myrmecophaga tridactyla. Lineage (NCBI taxonomy): Eukaryota > Metazoa > Chordata > Mammalia > Pilosa > Myrmecophagidae > Myrmecophaga > Myrmecophaga tridactyla. The sequence goes on along the minus strand of PVIY010047941.1, from coordinate 6,107 downwards.
TAAATAAAAATAGTGGTTTTTAGACTCAGAGGCATATTAGAATCACTCAGCTGTGGAACACTTAAATTCTGATCCAGTCCAGACTTAATATTAGAACTTCTGGGGGCTCAGACCAGGCATCAGCATTTTAAAAAAGCTCTTCAGTGCAGCCAGTATTAAGACAATTGCTTTAGAGACTTACTGAACACAAAAATCTTTGCACCTGTTTGTCTCTTTCCGTAATTTTCATACTCCTTGATAAAAAATGCTATATCCAATTCACCTTTGAATTTCCAGTGGTGGCTAGGATAGTACCTTATATATAATTGGCACATGTTAATATTAATTCACTTTAATGAGGTTGAAATACCTGAAATGTTTTAATTGTCACAAGGTAAAAGGGAAAATGTTTGTGTCATCACTACTGAATTCAATATGTTGTCTTAATAAGAGAGTGGTAAAAAGAGTTGGATTGGAAGAATATAGTGAATGTAAGAGAAGTTGTCTAGCCGTAAATTTAAAACAATGGGCTTCAAACTTGTTTCCAGTTTATAATTATCTGGGAAGATATTTTTAAAAAATATCTGAGCCCTCCTGTTTCCCAAGAGGTATCAATGTGCAGTCAAAGTTGAGTACCACTGACTTGGACCACAACAGATCCAGGATCCCCTCATTTTACTGTGACAACTGAGTCAAATTTTGCCATTCATGGTTAGGTACCAGGAGAGCAAAAAGAATGGAGAACATTGCCATAGGTAAAAGTGGCTGTGTATCTGGAAGAAGCAGGATGTACAGGCAGGAAAATGTTCACACACATGCACACATGTGCACACACACACTTCTGTGATTTAAATTACTCTTCTGTAGTTGATTGAAACATGTACTTCATAAAGGACATATGTGTCTTAATCCTTGTTTCTGTGGATGTAAATACATTTGTACATAGTAACTTTAAGGTTGTTATTTTAGTTAAGGTGTGAACTCATTTGTTGCAGGATCTTCAAAGATACTCTTTAGATGAATCAAAATTGAATTAAGGTGGGCCTTAATTAAAGTGCCTGAAGTCCATCTAAGCAAAGACATTGGACATGGAATAGAAGCCAGAAGTCAGAGAAAATCAGAGGAGCAGACACAGAGATAGATAGCCTATGATGGGGATCCCCCATCATAGGGGGAGTTTTGCCAGAATTCTGCAGACTCTGGGACAATAAAAACCATGAGACAATACATTTCTTTTGTTTATACTAACCCATTGTGTGGTATTTATAATAGCAGTCCTGGAAAATTAAGACACTTCCAATTTTGTATTGAAAAAGGGAGTACAATATCAGTCTATAATTCCAGGATGTCCTGAGACACTGTATTTGTGATTTAACTGTTTTTGAAGAAGTCAAGGAGAAAGTTTTACCAACACAGCCATCAAATGTGCAAAGTCACCTTTTAAGAGAGTTTGACTTTGACTCTCTCTGCTTTCAGACTGTCTTAGTTTGCTGGGGTTGCTATAACAAGTATCACAGACTGGTTGGTTTAACAATATAAATTTATCCTCTTACAGTTTTGGAGGCTAGAAATCTAAAATCAAGGTGTTGGCAGAGTCATACTTTGTCTAGTCTGTAGTGTTCTGGTGGTGCCTGGCTGGCAATCCATAACTCAATCTCTACCTCTGAGACATGGCCATCCGTTTCCTTCTGTCTCTTACTACTGCATGTGAAAATATCCTCTGCTTTTAAAGACTCCATTCATAATGAATTAAGGCCCACCAAGATTCAGCTTGGCCCCACCTTAACTAATAGGCTATTCAGAGATGCTATTTATAAATGAGTTCACAGCCACTGGACCAGGCATTAGGAATTGAACATGACCTTATAGAGGACATGATTCAATCATAACACAGACCAAATCCAGCTCATTATAACTTGTCAGCTTAACGTAGAATTGTAATACTTAGTGGTGCTGAAAAACAGGCACCATTTTAAGCATGCCTCAATTAAGTTACCAGGTGGAGAGATTCTATATTATCATATTAGTTTTGCTCAATGTTCTTTGATATTTTAAGAATAATAAGACAAAAGTATTACAGATTACAGGTACAATACATTTGCAGTACATAAAACAATCACTTGAATATTTGTCCTGCAGTGTACAAATTGTTAATATATTACATATTATCTCCAATTGAGATAAAAAACAGTGCTCATACTATATTATCTATACTATTTAAAACTCTGATAAATTTCTGCAACCTATGGAATTACTTATACAAATTATTTTCTATGTTCAAACTCTTCTTTTTTTTAATTTTTTATTAATTAAATAAAAATTACAAGAAGCACAAACATTCCCAACACGTACACTCAGAAATTCACAATATCATCACATAGTTGCATATTCATCATCATGATCATTTCCCAGACATCTGCATCAATTCAGAAAAAGACATAAAAAGACAAAAGAAAAATAAAACAACAACAGAAAAAAAAATTTTACATACCATACCCCTTACCCCTCACTTTCATTGATCACTAGCATTTCAAACTAAATTTATTTTAACATTTGTTCCCCCTATTATTTATTTTTATTCCACCTATTCTACTCATCTGTTGACAATTAGATAAAAGGAGCATCAGACACAAGGTTTTCACACAATCACACAGTCACATTGTGACAGCTGTATCATTATTCAATCATCTTCAAGAAACATGGCTACTGGAACACAGCTCTACATTTTCAGGCAGTTCCCTCCAGCCTCTCCATTACATCTTGAATAACAAGATGATATCTACTTGATGCATAAGAATAACCTCCAGGATAACCTCTGGACTCTGTTTGGAATCTCTCAGTCATTGACACTTTGTCTCAGTTCCCTCTTCCCCCTTTTGGTCGAGAAGGTTTTCCCAATCCCTCGATACTAAGTCTCAGCTCATTCTAGGGTTTTTCTCAATCCCTTGATGCTGAGTCTCCGCTTATTCCAAGATCTCTGTCCCACATTGCCAGGAAGGTCCACACCCCTGGGAATCATGTCCCACGTAGAGAGGGGTAGGGTGGTGAGACTGCTCATTGTGTTGGTTGGAGAGAGGGGCCACATCTGAGCAACAAAAGAGGCTCTCTTGGGGGTGACTCTTAGGCCTAAATTTTAAGTAGACTTGACCTATCCTTTGCGGGGTTAAGTTTCATATGATATGTTCAAACTCTTCTTAAAGCCATTTTTTTTTCCTTTTCTCCACAAGATATAGAAAAAACAAGGGATAAAAGTAATTTTTCAGTAGTATGTCATGATGTTTTAACATTTTGAAAAATTTTAACTAATTTCCAAAAAGATATAACCAATGCATTCCAAAAAAAGTTGAATTTCAAAATAACATCTTCATGATGCTATTAATAGATCTGTAGGATATTAACATAACAACTAAAATGTACTGACTGTCTACCATGCCCCAGATATTTTTTTAGTATTTTTCCTGAATTAATTAATTTACTCCTCGAGACAATCCTGTGAAATAGATAGCATATTAACTTCCATTTTACAGGTGAAGAAACTGAGGCAGAGAGCAGTTAAGTTACTCATCCATGAGTCAGCTAAATTGAAGGAATCCAAGATTTGAATCGAGGGAGACAGGCTCCAAAACTCCTGGCTGATAGCATTGGGTTTAAGCTGATATTTCTCCCCAAGCCTTAACTACAGAAGGAATTATTTGACTTATTTGGCCCTCATCATTCCACTGGACCCTGTTTCTGAAACAAGGACCTGGTTATGTTTAAAACAATTTGAGGCCGTGAGACCACGAGTTATAACTCTTGTCTAATCAGCTTATTGTGGTAGAAGATCCTTTGTTTAAACCTTTCTGAGACTTGGGATCCCCCAAGAAACATTTATTTTTCTATCTTATCTGTGATCTATAGATAACTGTGGCAAATATCTAGCATGCTGATGATAATACCCTGGCATTTTGTGGTCTTGAAAAAAAGAGAAGTATTCATCTCCTTCGCTTTTGGGCCTCTCCTTCAATTCCCTTTCACAAATTCATACCAAATTTTATTGCCCCATTCGGATTGTTTATTTATATAATGGTCATTATTATTCTGTTGTGAAGAATATAAATGAAGAGATCAGGGTGCATGGTCGGTTCTCAGATAACTTAGTTGAGGGGAATATTTGAAGCCAAATAATGCTGATCAATAATGGGATACCCTCATAGTTATTTACACATTATGAACAAATAAAAATGATGAAAACATAATTCAGCTTCCTAAAGTCAGTTACTGTATCTGAGACAAAAAAAACTGTCACTATTTCTAGTTATCATTTGTTCCTCTGTGTGTCCCAAAGAAATTTATTTATACTGTTTTCATTCCTTTTTCATGCTTGTATGCATTATATTCAGTTATTAAAGCATAAACTCCTGGAGAAGAAAGACCATGTCTTAATCATTTACAACTCCTAACAGGGTGATTCATATGTATTTTATGTGCCCAATAAACTTTTTATTGAATGAAAGTACAAAACAGTTGTAAAGAATGCCACATTCTGACCTTTTATAAAAGTAGGGCCATGGAGAGGCAGCATTAGCACACCTGTGGGCTTGTTAGACTACCTGGCAGGAGGCCCTGCCTCAGGGCTGCTGAATTTAGAATCCCTGCAGCAGGGCCCAGGAACCTGCAATTTAACTAGTCTTGCATCTAGTAAAGTTAGAGAAACACTGTTTTTAAAAATATTTCTATTGAGAAATAGCCACACTTGTACAGTCCACCATATTATACAATCAATGGCTCATAGTGTCATCACATAGTTATGTATTCATCACCATGATCATTTTTAGAACATTTGCATCATTCCAGAGAAAGAAATAAAAAGGAAAAAAAAAAGAACTCATACATCCCATACCCCTCTTTTTCATTGACCCACAATATTTAATCTACCCAATTTTTACCTTTTATCTCCCCATATTATCTTGAATTTTTTAACCTTATTTATTTATTTTTTTACTCATCTGTCAATACCCTGGATAGAAGGAGCATCAGACATAAGGTTTTCACAATTACACAGTCACATTGCAAAAGCTGTATAATTATATAGTTGTTTTAAAAAATCAAGACTACTGAAACAAAGTTCAATAGTTTCGGGTACCTCCCTCTAGCCACTCCAATACACCATAAACTAAAAAGAGTTGTCTATATAATGCGTAAGAATTACCTCCAGGATAATCTCCTGACTGTTTTGAAATCTCTCAGCCAGTGGACTTTAATTTATCTCATTTCTCTCTTCTGCCTTTTGGTCAAGAATGCTTTCTCAATCCCTTATTGCCTGGTCCAAGAGTCAGGTCTCACGTTGTCAGGGAGATTTACGCCTGGGATGTTTCAAGTAGCAAGGAGGGCAGTGTGTTCACTCTCTAAGCAGCATGGAGTGCTTAGAGAGAGAGAGGCCACATCTGAGCAGCGAAAGAGGCTCTCTGGGGGTGACTTTTAGGCATAATTATCAGTAGCCTTAGCTTCTCCTTTGTAGGAATAAGCTTCATAGAAGTAAGCCCCAAGATAAGGGCTCAGCCTCTGGAATTGGTTGTCCCCACTGCTTGCGAGAATATCAGGAATTCCCCAACTTCTCCAACTGGGGAAGTTTAATATTTCCTTCTTTCTCCTCAGTCCCCAGGATACTTTGCAAATACTTTTTTATTCTCTGCTTAAATAACTCTGGGAAATATCGGGGCATCTCACTAACCTCTACAAACCAACAAGATCTCATACTCTCTTCAAGATTCCATGTAATTGTGGCGTTCAAGTAAACTAACCATAGAAGTTAAATTAGATAATGTGCTACCCAAATATGTAAATTTTGAACCAAATAAACATCTCTCCCTTTGATTTCACACAGAGGTTGAAGTTTGAAAATATGGTCCCTATCATCCTTTACCCAGTAAGAGAAATACTATCGTAAAACACTTTTCATGTTAAACACTTAATAGGTAATATATATCAAATTTGAGGGTGAGCCAAAGGCTAGTAGTCATAAGCAATAGACTCTGCATTATTTGCAGGAGGGTGGGGGAGTATTAAAACTCTATAAACTAGAAGAATTGTTGTATCTAACAGAATAATATTTAACATAGATAAATATAAGATCATTGCATGGTAAC
>PVIY010047940.1:0-17570 GCA_004026745.1 Myrmecophaga tridactyla | reverse complement strand
AATATAAAAAGAAATGAAATTCTGATACATGCTACAATGTGAATCTTGGAAGGATTATGCTAAGTGAAATAAGTCAGATACAAAAGGACAAATATTTCATGATTCCACTTATATGAAATCTATAGAATAAATAAATAATAGAGAAAGAAATTAGATGGGGTAGAGGAGGTAGGGAGTACATGGAGGTGATGCTTAACGGGTACAGAGTTTTGGTAATAAAAAAGATTTTGCTAATGGATGGTGTCAATGCCAGCACACCCTAACCGTATTAATACCACTGAATTATACATTTAAAAATGATTAAAATAGCAAATTTAATAAATAATAAAAATTAAAACAAATAATAAAGTTTAATAATAATAATAAAAACAAATGTGAAAGCAATTCAAAAAGTTTCCTTGGAGATTTTGCAATAATAACCATCCCTAAAACAAATTACAAGAATAGAAACATTAAATATAGAGAATCATAGTTATAATAAAATCAGAAAAAGATCTATGTTCATAAAAAAACAAACTTTATTTTGAAGTGTGAAATTGAAGTATGATCAATGTGGAGAACAAACCAAAATTAAAAATCATCATAGATGGAAAAGACCTGAACGACATTACAATTAATTAGGCTTCATTCTGTCATAAGTAACCCCTCCACAAATACACATAAAAACAGGATTAAACAAGATGGAAATGTGCATCTTCCTCAAAAATGAATCCTAAGATGGTAGTATAGGGTTGGTGTAGCAATTAAAAAATGTTAAACTTCAAATTTCTTCTATTTCATTGCTCTAGTTAAAAATTAAACATGAACTGTCTAATTAAAGGTAAAAGTTAACAACTCAAGCATTAGCTATCAAGTCTATATTGAAGACGTTCCTGATTTAGTAAATTTCCTAAAATTACTAAATAACATTCCTGCTTATATATCACTGATCTGAAATTAATCTTTCGGCCAAAGATTGCCCAGGCCTGTCAAAATCTTATCTTTTCAAAAAATATTCATATTGTGGCAGTGGTGCAAGGGTAGTTCAGTGTTGGAATTCTTTCCTGCCTTGTGGAACACCCAGTTCAATGCCCAGCCCATGCACTTCCCAAACAAACAAATAAAATTTCAGCAAATGATGCTGCAGTAATGGGATACTCACATGAAAAACATAATGAAATGTGACTCCCACCATACAGAATACAAAAATATATTTATATATTTGTCTCATTGAAAATTTGCTATTGATATCTATATTAGGTAATTTCATGTGTCCATTTGGCTAGGTTATCCTGTCCAGTTGTTTGGCCAAAGAAGCATAGGCCTGATTGTTACTGTGAAGATATTTAAATAATTAGTCCCTTGATTGCATCTGTGACTGATTACACCTACCATCAAGAAAAGAGACTGACTTCAGCAATGAAAGAAATCTCATCCAAACAATTGAGGACTTTAAAGGGAGAACTGATGATTTCAGGAGTCAGAAGGAAGAACGTCTATCTCCATTTCAGCCAGCCAACTTTTCCTGAGGACTTCAAGATCGACATCTAACTTTGGCTTGTCCTATGAATTTGGACTTGTCAATCCTCATGGTCATGCTTTCCAATTCCTATAATAAGTCTTGTAATACTTACATATATATATATATGCAATATGTATATATATATATATATATATATATATATATATATATATATATCTTGTCAGTCCTGTGTTTCTGGAGAACACTGACTGTACAATATCACAAGAAGAGATTAACAAGTTAAGTACAGGAACTTGATTATCTCTGGAGGAAAATAGACAGTGATGTGCTCGATGAGGACCACAGAGATGGCTTCAAATGCATTAGTAATAAGATTTGGGTATAAGCCATTAATTTTACTATTAATTTTAAATATATATTAATTATACCTTTGTTTATACTTCAGGTTTTGTTCAGAATTGAGGTACTTGTCTCACCAGTTATGAGCATTATGCGTAACTGATGACTCTCAGCTAAGCGTTATTCTTCATAGATGCTGTGCTGGTTTGAAAGGATGTATGTCCCCTAAAAAAGCCATGTTTTAATCTACATCCTATTTCATAAAGGCAGAATGATCCCTATTCAATACCGTATGTTTGAAACTGTAATCAGATCATCTCCCTGGAGATGTGATTTAATCAAGCATGGTTGTGAAACTGGATTAGGTGATGACATGTCTCCACCCATTTGGGTGGGTCTTGATAAGTTTCTTGAGTCCTATAAAAGAGGAAACATTTTGGAGAATGAGGAGATTCAAAGAGAGCAGAGCAGAACGACATAGCCACGAGAAGCAGAGTCCACCAGCCAGCGGCCTTTGGAGATGAAGAAGGACAATGCCTCCCTGGGAGCTTCACGAAACAGGAAGCCAGAAGAAGAAGTTAGCAGATGACGCTGTGCTCGCCATGCGCCCTTCCAGATGAGAGAGGAATCCTGACCGTGTTAGCCATGTGCCCTTCCACTTGAGAAAGAAACCCTGAACTTCATTGGCCTTCTTGAACCAAAGTATCTTTATCTGGATGTCTTAGATTGGACACTTCTGTAGACTTGTTTTAATTGGGACATTTTCTCAGCCTTAGAACTGCAAACTAGCAATTTATTACATTCCCCTTTTTAAAAGCGATTCTGTTTCTTGTATATTGCATTCCAGAAGCTAGCAAACTAGAACAGATGCCTCACCCAGTATCCTGCCTCCTCCTTGAAAGGAGCCATATCATTGACTGGTCTATGTGGGGGAGGAGGAATTTGATAGACATCTGGCCCATTGCTTAACACCTTACCTAAGAAAAGAGTGAGTACTGGTAAATGTTTGTGTTAAGTGTTCACAAAAACTTAGTTGATTGTTAGATGAAACATTGCATGAAAAATAGAAATATTTTAATGAAAAATTATTGATGAGCTCTGGTATAAAAATGCTAAGACTTTTTGGTTTGCACAAAAGTGAAATACCTTGCTTAATTTTGCAATTACATCCTTATTTAAAATTTTATTTGAAGAACAAAGAAAAATCTAACATATTTCAAACAACTGGATAAATAATGGGTATCATAGCTATATTATTAATTCCCAAAAAGTGTTAAAATGCAAGACAGTTTGGATGGAAGTAGGGATGCTAAATAAATCAATGGCGATTTTAATAAACTAGGAGCTTTTAGGTACTAAATCTGTCTGCATCTGATCTGAATTGCAATTACCTGTCAAAAATTCATCCATCATCACAAGCTCCAAACAAACTTTCTTGACAGCAGATGTTTCAGGAAAGCAATTTCTCATGGCGATTTTTTCTCGTGGTATACAACAGTCTCAGGAATAACAGAAATTTCTGTACAACTCAGTAATAACCTGTTTGGTGCAAGAAGTCATAGTTTACATTGTTTATATAATTTATAAACATATGTTCTGTACAAAAACTATTCATGAATGAATAAATGGTTTGACTTCTACTGTTTCTAACACCCATAAGTCTTTATTCCAATATTTCCATATTTTATAGAAATGCATGAAATTCTATATTTTGGCAAATTATGAAAAAATTCTCATTTTATGTATTTTTATGCTAAAATATGTTGTAAGTTTTATTTTAATAAAATAAACTCAATATATCAATACTTTGTATCTCCACTGACATCTTAGGAAGTTTCAGGGATGTGATATCAGTAAAATTATTGATAAAAGCTAAAATGGGCAATCATTGGTTAAGAAAAACTATTATTTCTAAATGTACCTCTTTTACATTTATTTTTTCATCAAAAATAATATTACAACTTTTTAGGTTTTGCTGCAAGAAAGTATATTTTTAACTTAATTTCTTAGTAGATAGAAGATTATCATAATTATTAGCTCATTGGCTATATGGATGACTCTGTTGTTTGTTTCCAATTTATTACTTCTTATCAAATATTTTAGAGGAAAACATAGGAGAATATATCTGTGATTATAGGGCAGAAAAAGTTTTCTTATATAAGACAAAGAAATCAATTTCCACAAGCTTTCTCAAAATTGAGAGAAATGATACATATGTTCACTGAAGCAAAATCAAGTAAACAGCATAACCCCATGATATTCAAAAGCTGGAATTAGGCTGCTTGTCCATCAATATAAAATAGGTAAACAAAAATGTGGTTTATACATACAATGAATTAAAAATCAAAAGGAACAAACTGCTGATATATGCAGTCAGAGAAATGAATCACAAAGTATTGTGTTGAGTATAAGAACACATAAAAACAAGTTGAATATATGTTCTATGTAATTCAGCAAAAAATAAAAATTAATATATGGTGGAAAATCAGAATAGTGATGATTTCTGGTGGATGAGTATAGTGACTGGGAAAAACTAGAGGGAACTTTCTGAGGTGATAGAAATATTCTGTAACATGACAGGCATTTAGGTTACAGGATTAAATGCAATGGTCAGAACTCCAAATAAATAGTACTTATGAATTATGCTTCCATTTTATGTAAATATTGAGTTCTACTTAATGATATGCACAAGAATATTTAAAAGGATGTTGCATTAGCCAGGGTTCTCTAGAGAAACAGAATTGGCAGGATGTATCCATAGATATTAAATTTATAGAAGTGTCTCACATAACCATGGGAATATAGAATCCAAGGTCTGGAGGGCAGGATGCAAGGTAGTAAGTCCAATGAAGTTCCTCAGTGAAATCTTAGGAGAGGCTGGCTGGACAACCCTGGGAGTATAAGGGTCCAAGGTCTGTTGGGTAGGCCGAAAGCTGGCAACTCCAATGAAGTTCCTCAAGGAACTCTCGGGAGACAACTGTGGGAATGGAAGAGTGCAAAATCCATAGAGCAGGCTGTGAAGCTGGCAAATTCGATGAACAGTCTGGAGAAACTCCACAGGAGAGGCTCGCCAGCTGAAGCAGGAAGAGTGACTGTCTCTTCTGAATCCTCCTTAAAAGTCTTCTGATGATTAGATTAAGCATCACTCATTGCAGAAGACACTCCCCTTAGCTTATTACAAACTCAAACAGCTGTGGATGTAGCCAACATTATCATAATTTAAGTCCATGAAATGTCCTCATAGCAACAGACAGGCCAGCCCTTGCCCAACCAGATGACTGGGCACCACCACTTGGCCAAGTTGACACAGGAACCTGACCATGCAGATGTCATATAAGTTTTGACATATATCGAAAAGGGAGATGGAGTAATAAATTTATGGCAAGATCTATAGATAGGTGATAAAACATGTATTGTAAAAGTTAATAGCAGGTAATTAAATATTTACTCTAAATTCTTTCATCTTTTCTTTTAGTTCAAGAATTTTTCAGAATAGACATTAAAATAAATGTGCAAATGAAGAGAATCCAGGGGATCTGCTGTTTGGTTTCTCCAAATAGAGCAGTTTCATTGCTTCCAGGTCTTCCCTCTTACAACTGAAAATCCCTAGACATAACAAAACAACAACCAGAGGAAGTCATGGAAATTTGGAAAGAGAAAGGTGAACAGTCTGCCATATCATGATTTGAGGAACAAAATGGCACTGATTCCCAGTTCTTCCTTATTGTTATCCATACGCAGCAATTAGGGTTCTGCAGAAGACTACAACCACAAACCACCAAAAGACATATGAAAAAAAATCTTCTCTGTGCACTAGTAAAAGGGCCAGTAAAAGGGTGGTCTAATAAAAGAAAGTGTTTTGGCAATGCCCATCCTACTCCCGTGAAACACCAACAGGAAAATAGCACCACTTCCACTTGCAGTTTCAGAGAGGCTCAAGGTGAGTTTATCATCCACTCCCCCACGTTACCATGAAAAATGTACCATGCATGCACCATTTAATTTTCCTCTCCAATAACATTAGTGAGGCTGAGCAGGGAGCTAATTCCCATCTTCCATTTGATGGGAGCTGACAGCAGAACTCCAGTTCTCCTTCCAGGTTGTGTGGTTGGGACTGATCCAACAGCTGATCTTCTATGCTTTACCTGGAAGAATTAGGTGGTAATCTGATTCACCTGCCAAGGCAGAGTCAGGGATCCAGGGAAAGCTGTGCCTCCACTCATGCCACCCCAACAACAAAATTTAACAAGGTTGTAAAGTTTGGGTTAGTAAATACTCTACTCTCCCCTGACTCCTGGTATCAGCAAGATTCAGTGGAGAGCTGAAACTTCAATATCACCTAGTATCAATATGACTTAATGAGGTGTGAGAGGTGGAACAGTCAAAGCTCCATTCCTTCTTTGAGTGTAGCAGGTCCCAGTGGGGAACTGAGCCTGCACTCCAACTTAACATCAATTAGGTGGAATTAAGTGGTTGGAGGTAGGGTTTTAGTGGGCACTCTGTTTCAACCCCCGCCCCCCACCATCCACTTCTTTGCTTCTTCTTGGCAAGAGGGACCTGTGTGGAGTGGCTCTTAAACCCCTACTGGTAAGCAATCAGGCACAGATTGTTGGAGCCACACTTTCACTGGGGAGGTTATCAGAAGGCTGTGGAGAAGTAGAACTTCTGTTTCTCCAGTCCTCAGTGAGTCAGTTTATCTGCACCCCACTTTTTCTAGGCTATGTACATGGGTTCCAGTGAAAAGATGAACACACACACCCAGCAGTCTCTTACACTACACCTCTACATGGGTATTGCCTGTTTAAAAAAAAGATTAAATGGCCAGAGGCTTGAAATATCCCAACTGCCCCAGGTAAAATTGAAAATATCTTGTCATAACAAGACTCAGAAAACACAAAACATGAATAAGAAAAGATTATCACAAATGATATCCTGATGTTGAGATTATCTGACAAAGATTTGAAAGCAGCTTCCATAAAATTACTTTAATGAGCTATTATGAATTCTCTTAAAACAAATGAAAAAAGTTTTTTTTACAAAATCTCAGGGGATAGGCTCAACAACAGAGTGTAGGTGACAAGAAGATAGGATCAGAGAACATGAGGAAAGATCAACAGAATTTACTCAATCTACAATACAGGGAGAAAATATTCTGAAACAAAAAGAACAAGGTCTTGGGTATCTGTGGGACAAAGACAAAATAACTTATGTCTGTATCATTGGAATTCCAGAAGAAGAGGAAAGATGAGAATTTTATCAAAAGACACTGCTAAGAAAATGAATAGTAATATTATGACTAAGATGAAATACTTGTAAAATACATCATGTTGTGTTTTATACTATAAAATAATTCCTCCAACAAAAGAATTCTTCCAAATCAGAACTCAGAAATGAAAAGCTCAAGAAGAGACTGAAACATTGCTTTGAACTAGAAAGTAAGGGAATGTTCAGATAATCGTGGAGCTATATCAGAAGCACCAACAAGGCCATTTAAACAAGATCCCTCCTGTCTAAGCTGGGACCATGTGAGCATCAATATAGAAATGTGATTTAATTTATAGTTTTTGATGACTGTTGCTTTCTGGGTCCAGCCTAAGAAATTATTGTCTTTCTAGAGACCAGAACGATAGTCACCTCTGTGTATTTTTTCCCTAGAATCTGCAGATTTTAAACTCTAAATTTAGTATGTTATGTTATTCAATTTAATCATGGTGTATGGTGTAAGGAAGCAACCTTTATTTTACAACATGTAGGTATCTGGTTGCTCCATCACAATTAAAACTAATTTCTCCATTGAAACTTTGGCAGTTTTGTCATTAAAGTAAGTGAATAGTGTTCAGATATAAAACCTGCAAGGAATTGATAAAGAAATGAATAAAAACTGGAAATGAAATTCTAGATTCCTCTCTAAGAATATTGTTAATATTATTAATATAATAGAATGTTTCTCAATTACAAATTAAAAGAATCTTTGATATTCATCAGCATTAGACAATTTATTGCAAAATGGTCTTAATGTAATTAAAAAGTTACTATAACTATTTTGAGTGAATATGTACATGAATACTCAGCCAGCAGCATCATAATAAATGTGACATAGAGATTGAGAATATGTTAACATCACTATAGAATTATTTTGAGATCTCTTCTGTTACTTGATTCATAGTATGCTTAGGGAGTATATATGTCTTTGCAACCTTAAAAATTTGATAATAAATGTATATCTTATATATGGTATAAAGACAATATTTTTCTTCTCAGGGATGTTTGGTTTATTGATAGTTGTAGTTTCTTGTGGCTGAATTTATAAATTTATTAGGTTCAATATATCAATTCTAATTTACTAAATGACTGAGTTTATTTCCACTGTGGAATGCTTTATATTGACATATTGATACATTATGTCGTGAAATTATTGGGCAAGATCATCAATTCCTTAAAATATCAAACTACAGAAATCCATGAACAGGTGGGAGCATAAGTAAAGGTTTTATTAGAAATACCAACTGCCATTAAAGATACTCTGAGCAAACTGCTGAAATAATAAATCAATATTTACTTCAAAATTTAATTTTACTTGTTAATGCTACATTTCGAACAGGTAGAACAGATTAGATGAGTAACAAATTGTCTGAATAGATTTTGGAAAAGACTTGCTTCTCCACTTGAACGTGTTCTGATAAATTGATAAACTGATTGAGTGATTGATTAATCTACATGTCCAGTCATACAATCTGAGGTATCCACCAAAAGCATCTCTTACGAACAGAGATCTGGTAGTATGCATACATATTTTTTCATAGTGCTGTTAATGCTAATGGATAGTTTGCATTTCATATCCTATTTTGCATTATTTATTATTAAAACTATAAATATTTTTGGTTTTTTATGTGTAAATCATTGGAGTTAGCTCAAGCTTACTATAAGTTATAAACTTCTTCATCATTTTATATAAAGTTTCAATTAGTCCACATTTGTTTTTCTAACTACGATTCCCTTTCACATTTCATTTAGAAGCTTGATTTTAGGATTAAAAACCAAGACAAAAATAAAAAGAACACTTGCTTAGGAAGAGAATTATATATACACTTGTAACAACTTAGGGAATTAGATCCATGTCATGGACCATGGTTCTCAAACCCTATTTCCCTTCTGGACCCAGGTATGCCTCAATTGTAGGAGCAGCTCGTAGGTGAATCTTTCCAGGAATTAGATGAAGGGAGCACCTCACAATATGATGTTTCTTCAGAAGAAAGCTGGCATTCAAAGGCTGACTGGAGCGGGAGAGTGTACAAAGGCCTGAGTCTCTCGTTTCTCACTCTGATCTCTGAAGAGCCTTCCCATTTTCAAGGCTTCCAAAGGATTGCTTGAGGTCAGTGTTGCAGCTTTGCTTTGCAGCATAATTTCCTTTCCCAATCCTTCTTCCTTCATTTCCTTACAGTGTTATTCCACAGGACATGACATAATTAAACCACCTGCATATAAATCTCTGTCTCTGAGTCAATGTTTGAGAAGCTTATGATGGATAAAAATTTCTGTAGATGAGGATCTCTGAAAGATTATTAAACTAGAATAACTTTTCTGGCCACTCTTTCAAGCTCTTTAAAATTTAACAGTGACATTTAACTTTCTGTGCAACAGAGACTGTGGCTATTCTACTCTTCAGAATAATATATAACAAAGATGAAAGAAGCTATGGAAGAGCAATGGTCCACAACTTTACCATAATTAAATGGATGGCTTGATAAAATGCAGGTTGTTGGACTCTAATCCCAGAATTCCAGATTCAATTGATTTGGGAAGAATGACATTTTGGCATTCCTACATGTTCTCAGGTAATGCTGATGCTGACAGTCCAGGAGCCACTTTAAGAAACAGTATTTTAAAGAGATGGTCCATAGCATCTCACTAAGTGGGAAGAAGAGTGATAGGTATCAGGAGATTATAATGTTATAACCCAGAAATTCTCATGCAATCAAAAATCATAAAAATTCCAAAACAAGGAGTATTGTTTCTTATTTTGATTCTATACAAGTAGTTTATTTTTCCCATCCACATGATTACTATGTCCCAAAAGATTGATTGTTGTACTTGGCAAAATGCAACTAGCTTGCCATTGCAGGATGCCATGCTTAAATTGGAAAGCATATGTGCTTTGGGAATATACAGGTATACTTGTTAAAAATTGAACCAGAGGTAAACATTTTCAAATTATTTTAGTATTCAGCAATATTTTCATAGTAAAAAAGAATTTTTCATTCTCTAAATACTTTGCTGTAATCTGTATATCTCTCTGTTCTACAACACCCATCTCTGTACTAAGTGATTATACAAACAAGGAAATAAGCCTAAATATAGTAGCCACCTAGACAGGAAATGCATGGACAGGAACTCAATCAAGATTTTGGGGATTGATAATTTACGTGCCAAAATACACTGGATGTGACAATAACCTCCATGACAAAGCTATCTCTGAATGTAATCATATCACCTTATTTAATGAATTGATGCTCCATATTGGAATAGCAAACTCTAAATAGTGACCTATAAGGAAATGCAATGAAAGAAATATATCATAATGTTATTTTAGATATTTATCCAACATTATAGTTGAACAACATAGCAGAGAATTAGGTAGAGTTAACAAAGCATTATAAATCCAAGGAATAATAAGTTATAAAGGAATAGGTGAGCATATAGATACTGTAAAGTTAAAATGTATATGAAACAAAGATTTTACCACTCATCCACTGAATAAAAATGTTTTCTATTTTTTCTCTATGGCATCTAGATGGAACCAACCCAGCACATGAAGATTGCAATTAATATAATGTAAACTTTATTGATTTTCATCTGACAAAGTAGTCCCTCATCATTCATCAAATAAGTTGCATACTGCCATTATATATGGTTATAAAAAACGGGACATGTTTAGTAGTTAATTACTGAAAATCAACTAATCCATGATGATAGCAAAATATTTACTGGAACTTGAACAATATATAAATATACCAACAGTCAACATTCAATAACCATACAATGACATTAAAATATATGTACAAAACAAAATATCTCACAATATGAAAATATGCAGGAGAAAATACAAACTTTGTGAGGATTTCATTAATGACAGAGTTGAAATAATTTATGATTCAATTTCCAAACACAGGTTCATGGAAGGTGATAATGAAGTTGGAGAAGTTGGATATTTATACAGAAAAAGGAGAAAGAAAAATAATATACATGAGAGAAATATATACAATTGAACAGAGAAATTGAAAGTGCATTCAAATAGTATGCAATATAAAACAGAAAATATTGGAAAGGACTGTGTATTCTATACTGCAGATATAGATACATATATAGATGTCTATGTACTTATATTGCAGAGTACAGTTATTTCCTGTGGTTTTATCTCCTGTAGTTTTATTTCATAAATATAAATCTCCCTATTTATATTTATGTATTTCCATTCAAGTTACAACCATATAAAATATAAAATAAAGTCTTCACTCACATTTTATTTAAAGCATCTTGCTTAGCCTAACCAAAGCATTTAGAAATACCATTATTTACTGTACATGCATTGTTATGCTATATGAAATTGTTTAAAAAAAAACCTTTAGTGCTATACTCACAAAGTATTAATTCTGCAATACAGACTATATATACAAACGGATTCAATGAACTTCACTTCAACAAAATTACTCTAATAGGTACTATTGGAAATTTCCACAGAGTCAAATCACAAGAGGAGAGTGTTATGAAGTTGCAATTATCTAACACCACATAAAAAGCAGTGATTCTTGGAAATTCCAGAAAATATTAATAAAATAGGCTTATACAAAATTTATGGGGAGCTTCTGAGATCAGGCTTTGAATTATTATTAATGGGAGCACATATTATGGAAATAGGTTTATAAAACCATAGCCATTCATTATTAAATGCATATATACAATGCCAAGCATTGGTTAAGTATCAAAGATATACTGACAAACAGAACGGAGACGTATCTTTTCTTCATATACTTTGTATTCTGGCGGGAGAAAAGGCAATTTCACAACTTGTAAACTTAGACAAACACAGACATATGATGAGGTATTTGTAATTGTTTTGATGAAGAAAATAATGTGAAGCGAAAGTCACAATCTCAACTAAAAATAAAATAAAATGAAACAGATAGTATTGCTGTTGTGGGAATATGAGATTAACATGAGCAATCAGATTTAATGTATATTTAAAGTATTGAAGGGATCTTTTCTTGAAAGTTTAGTTTAGTTTTGTTTGTTTTCCTCATAAAATTAAAAGAAGATATCATTTCTGGGCCTTTACACCTATAGATACCAGGCTTATTTTAGGAGCAAATTAAGTTAAAAAATACCAAGGGAAAAAAAAAAGGGAGGGAGGTTACACTAAGTCTATTATTCCTATTTTTACTTATTTATATAATTTTACACATATGGTAATAGCAAAGGGTTGACCCTAAGTAAATGCCCTTTGTCTCCCATCCCCCTACCAAAAAGAGAGCAAAGTAAAGGGCATAAAATGGAAAAATAAGATCAGATGATACAAAAATATTTTTAAATATCCAAGGAAATATCAAAGAAGAATAACAAAATAACAAATATGAATCTGAAGATGCTTATGAGGACAGAGGACATGGTTATATAACAAAACAGTGTTGATGTACATAATAAATCATATTCTTATGGTTAAGACAAAAACAATAAAAATTGTGGGAAAAAGAAAGAAGAGATTCACCAAGAATGCCAATGAAAAGGCCACAAAAACCCATTTCATGTACTTTATAAAAGGTTTTATAAGCTATTTAAATATTTTATTGTGCTTGATGGATTTCCAAACTATATTTATTTCCAATGCTTTTAAGATTTTACTTTGGAAAAAAAAATCTTTAAAAAATTAAAGAACAAAAATTTAACCTTTTTTTAATAAAATTATTTGGAACAGAAAAATATAAAAGTCTAATTGGTAAATATATTCCATTAGAATAATTGACAATGATTAAAGACGTGTGGCAATTCAAAGAAATATTTTAAAATGTTGAAAAACAGGGCAATTTTTTGCCCAATAAAAGAGACATCAGTTGAAGGCTCTGTGGGTAGTTTTCTAAAGGTTGTAGCAGTGGGGATAAGGTTGCAGGAGAAAGAGTAGAATATACTTACCTGAAGCTTTTTAATGGTTTGATGTATTAAAGTGAAAGGGAATGAGTGCAATTATTCTTATAGTTTATTTTTCTTCCCTAAAAAGTAGTGCTTTTGACAAAATGCATGCTTATTAAATTGAGACGAATGTTATGCAGGAAAGAAATTTAAAATAGTAATTTTCACTAAAAATTATGACTTCCAGTTTCTAGTCTGATAGTGTAAAGGCTTCTGAAGGCATCATGCATCCTCATTAAAGGAAAAAAAGCTGAACAAATTATCAATAACTTCTTAGATTTATCAGAAAAGTGAGATCACAGAGCAAGCTACTGCCTCAACAACTGCAGAGAGAAGAGAGCACAGCGAATCACAATGCAGCAGCAACAGAAGCCTCAGGAGATGTAGGGGTAGAAACACTTAAACTGCAATTGGCCAATTGCTGGAGGCTCAATGCAGACTTGTTTGAGGGTAAAAAACTGCAGGGATGAGGGTAGTCTGAGAGGGGCTCCACACTTTTGTGAGTTTTACCTCCAGGAGGCCGCTAGGTTCTCAGTGTGAAGATTAGAGAAAATCGCCCCATGATTTTGGAAGGGGGAGGAGAAAAGAAACCATTTTGAAGTAGGCTCAGAGCTCTAGCTTTTTTCTTAACATAAGTTAAGGAAACTATCAAGGAATATTATTTTGCTAGAGTCTGACTATGGAACTGTAAACACAAAGAGCAAATCCTAATGTAAAGTATGGATTTTAATTCATGTGACAATTAACATTATATGTAGTTATCAGTTAACGCTTGTTCATTATTTGTAACAAGTGTATCAAACTGATTCAAGATGTTAATAATAGGAGAAACTCTGGGCAGGGAGAAAGGGTATATGAGAACTCGTAATTTTCTGGTCAAGTTTTTTGTAAGCCATTATTGGCTATGAAAAATAGTTTATTAATTTACAAATTAAAAATCATAAACAATTATATTAAAGTGTATATGAATGCTTAAGAATATATGTCACCCATGTTTGGATTATGCCAGACCTAAATGTTTGACTAATCTTGATTTGATTTAAATTATTTTTTCCTTAATAAGACATTTTTTAATTAATATTCTATGCCTGATCTTCAAATTAGATATCCCTCTATTGTTTGTTTTTATAATGTTAAAAACTTCTGCAGGAATATGTTGGTATTCTTGTAATGAAGTCAGAAGAATTCTTATAACTGAAAGCTAAGGCTCTGGAATGTTCACAAAATGATTTATGTCTATACTGTGTTTACTGCTTTCTTTAGGGATCTTGTATATTTTATCATGTTTTTACGTTTGGAATTTAGTATGAGCTATTTTATTTCAATAGGAAAGATTAAGAAGAAAGTCTGAAATATTGTATTGGCAGTAGCTCATCTGTGGAATTAAAATTGTAGAAATTATTTTCTATTGAAGAGTTTGGAAAAAAAACAGTTTAAGCCAAATTCTTTTCATTTGATTTTTGTTTCCCTCTTGTGAGGAAAAAATAATTTTACCCTTTAAAATATATATATACATATACATAGCACAGATTGAATTTCCTGTCTTCCAGTTTTGCTGTATGGGGATAAATATAATTAAATACATATACAGCAAGAAAAATTAGATATTTTAAGGGAGTCAGCAAATAGAGCAATTATCTATGTCTTTGTGCATAAATTCAAATTGTAACTGATAACTTAACTATATGTGAAAACATTTTCATACATGTTTTCTGGATCCACTCTTCTTCCTGTCATATAGTCTATGCCAAGCAAAATAGACTCCAAGGCTTCTTTTAGAAAGATAGATGTCCGTGCTTATTCTGTACTAACTGATGTATAAAGACCTAGACTGGAAGTGTTCAGTTTATTCACTTATGAAATTAGTTTTGCTTCTGTAAATGAATTTTCTTAGTTAACCTTGATATATCCCATGATGATTCTAAACTAAGAAAATTATATATGGTCTATATATAGAAATTATGTATATGCACAAGTTTATTTTCCCAAGTAATCCAAATGTTGTATGAATTCAAAGTTTAGTGATCGAGGAAGTTTAGGCAAAATGTAGTCATTAAAATAACACAAAATAGGGTACATGGGTGGTTCAGTGGTAGAATGCTCACCTTCCACGCAGGAGACCCAGGTTTGATTCCTGGACCATGCACTCTGCCCCCACCAAAACAAAAATCTGAATCGTGGAATCTTGCAGTTTAATTAATATATTGGTAGTAATGTCATTTTATGTTCAAAACTCCTAAATTCATTTCATTTTTTATATCTTATTAATGATGATACCAATACTTGACTACTCGTATTTTTAAGGTATATATATATATATATATAAATATGCATACGATTATGCATATTTTCCCAAAACGTAGCAAATAATTTTTGCTCTCAAGTTACACTCATGCACTCTAATTTATTTTTTAATGGACCAAAAAAAACTTACACATTTTAATAGACCAAAACTTACTGAACAGCTGTGACAACAGGAACTGTATTTTCAATATAATTTTTATCTTCTATGATAATAAACTATATAACTCTAAGCATTTCTCATTTGGGCAATTTTAAAACATCCTAAATATTCAATTTAACGATCTCTAGCTTTACAATTAATCCTAAAATCTGGCATAAAGAATAGATTACAGTATTTAGATTCTTTGGAATTAGTAAAGGTGAGTGCAGTTTGTTATCACAGTCTCAAAACTAAAATAATATTAACACAATCAAAATGTAAATGTGAGTAGTGCGACAGTGGCTCAGCGGCAGAAGTCTCACTTGCCATGCCGGAGACGCGCGTTCCATTCCAGGTGCCTGCCCTTGCAAAAAAAAGAAAAATAAATAAACGTAAATGCATTTTAAACAGGAAGAGTACAAAATTAACTGAGAAATTTGAGCATGAAATCTGAAATCAAAACTTCATTACCAAATAAAGGCACAGATGATACGATTATACTCTCTTGCATTCTTATTAAATATAAAGTTAAACCATTTAACCACTTGTATTATGGCTAAAGAATAGAATACAGTTTTCATCTCTACTTTCCCAAGAATTTTCCAAGTGGAGAAAAAAGTTTAGAATATAAAATATAGACATTAATCAATTGCACTTATTATTACATTTGTTAACAATGCAAAATGAGTCATTAATTATCTGGGATATGTATACTCTATTGTCATGCATTTCAATATCACTATCTTCAGAAATGTTTTCTTTTGCCCCATAGTTAATTATATCTGTTTATTAAATGATTAGAATTAATTTGTTAAAAACAACTAACATTCTTGACTTCACAGAAGTTACAACCGAATGCCAGTATAGCTATCAATAAAATACTTACATTACTAAATACCTTTTATTGATTTTGATAACAGTTTTTAAAAGGTGCTGAGAAGCGCTGTAACTGGAGGACTTAACTCACCTGTAAGGGTCAGATAAAATTTCCCAAAAATGTGTGTATTTTCTTTTTTGTTGATACTGTGCTTTATGAGAAAAGGAAGTTGTTTTGTTAATGTTTCACTTCCACAACCTTAACAATGTTAAATCTGTAGTAGGCCTTGAAAATAAATTTGGAGAGGCTTCATTCCTCTCAGTAAGAATTTGTATACCTTTCGAAAAGTTTTGTTCCTTGAAAGAGTAATAGAACTTTCTTGTAAAATCATCTTGGTCTATTATTGGGAAGAATATTAATTAAAGATCAAATTTCTTAATTACCTATAGGAGAATGCCAAATTTCTGAGGTTTTTTTTTTTCTTCACTCAGCTGCGCAAACCATAGTCCTTTAGAATTTGGTCCTTTTCAGGTAGGCAAACATTTTGGGGGGTGTTTTTCCTTTGTTAGTTTTAAAGTCACTGTTTGACCTGCACAAAACCTGTTTCATTCTGTGATCTAAGTTTAGTTGTGTCTTCTTAAAATCCTGGTATATTTTATACCTGGATTTTATAATATGCAAAATGAAGATTCACTCTCTTTTAAATGAATGCATTGTTAATTTATGTTTGCTGTGATTGAGTTATCTTTAAACCACTTTTTGACTTACTTTCTATTTATTTACAATTTATTGACAAGTTTTTTGGATTTTTTTCTTTACCTAACTATTTTATTGTTGGGTAGTTGCTTTTCTCTTCTTTCTTCACTGTAATGGTTTGAGAGCTATGTTCAATCTCATTATTATTTCAGTGGATACCCTTCACCTTTTTAAATCCATACATAATTTAATAAGTCTAAACTTATCTTTATCCCAATTTGAACAAAATATAAATAATTTAAATACTTTGATGATTTACCACAAAATTTCTACTGTTATACATTATTTAACTCTATATTTTTAACTTCCTTGAAATAGGGTAATGTCATCAACATCTTACATAATTGTTTCTTGTGCTTGTCTGTTTAGATACTTGTCATAAATTCTCATTTTATCCTTCAGGTCACTTTATTTTTCCCTAGTTTCACTTCTTTAATTAAAAATTTTTGAAGTAATTTCAACTTTACAGGACAGCTACAAAATAATACAAACCTTGTACCAAGAACCCCAAATTTTAACCTTTTGCTTCATTTGCTGCTTCATTTTATTTATCTATCTGTCTATCTATCTAT
>PVIY010047939.1:0-17587 GCA_004026745.1 Myrmecophaga tridactyla | reverse complement strand
AAAGGGGTCAGATTCCCGGGGGACCCAGAGAGGGTAAGGGAGACTGCATGGGGGCTCTCGGGAGGGGGCCAGATACCCCCCAGGGCCCTGTGACGCAACTGGGAAGGATATCGGCCATCCTCCCCCAACATCAGAAACCCCAGCTGGTAGCACCTGGGTGCTTGGCAGGCTTGGCTCGCACCCTCCCACCCTCCAGCTCACCTACGTTCCTCAGGGGCCCCTTGTTGGATCCTGGTGGGTTACCTCATCCTGACGTGGCAGCCTCAGTTTCCCTGTCTCAAAAAGCTTCTAAGTGGTCTCTGGCGTGGCTTCCAGCTTTTTCTCTCTTTTGCTAGGAAAGCCCACCTGAAACCTTTCCCTTTTCCCTGTGTAGATCTCTTTGGAAACTGAGATTTTCTTTTTTTCCTCTTTAGAGGCTCTCCCCTCTATAACTTTTACCACTCTGTGCAACTGGTTGGCGTTGTGATGATGCATCAGCCCAGGAGATACCCTCAGCTGAGTGTCACAGGTCTGAGTGGGGCCCTGAGAGTACAAAGGGCTGCCCTGCCAGCTGGGCGCTCCCCACCCCACACTGACAGGAGTTCTGTGTGTCCACAGGTCACAGGGCCTTTACCTTGCCCCCACGCTCACCTCCAAAGGGAACAGCTGTTAACAAGCTGTGTGGGCGTTTGTCATGAGCCTTGAAATGATGGCATAGAAAGTTCGTGAGTTTTACAAAATATAGTTGCTTTTGTTTGTTTTAAGACCTGGTGATTTTGGAGGTGAGACCATATTTTTACAGCTTAAAAGAAGTGAGGAAGGAAGTAGTTTATTGGGGGGAGATGCCTGCTGGTTGTAGAAAGGCAGGAGGGGAAAGGCTCTAGTGCTGTTTCTTGGTATTTTCTAGATTTTCACATTTAGATTGCTCCATTTATAAAGAGTGATTACTTTATAACTATACAAAATTAGGATCTGCAGTTAGCAATGTGGAAATTGAGGATTTTTTCCTGTCTCTCAGAGACAAATCAACAGGTATTCTCTTTTAATTTCTCAAAGGGAATGTGCACTCTTAAATATAAAATCAGTGTCTTTTGAATGGACATTTGTGGGTTTGCTTGTAAATTGCTACCCAGATTCTGCCACTTTCTAGCTACCTTATCCTTGGGCAGTTATTTCACCACTTTGTATCTTATGTTCCTGATTGAAAATGGTGGCATGAGCTGGACCTAACTCAAAGGTTTATTGTGAAGAGTCAATGAGGAGTTCCAAGAAAAATTCTTGAAGCAGTACTTGTACGTACTAGTCTTCAATAAATGCCAGCTATGTTTTGTTATTAATTTTTTTATTATGAAGAATATCTATGAAAAAATTTGTGTTCTGGAGTAGGATTAATAAAAACACTGAGGAAAGATATTTTCTGGTAATGTTCCACAGTAATAATGCTACGTATTTCTTGATTAAAATGTTTTATTTGATAATTGGTATGAAACCATTGTTTATACAAAGATGAAAACTAGTTTTAATTTTATTGAAGAATCAGATAACCATAACATTTTTTAAATTGTAAAAAAGAACTCTAAAATATATGAGGCGGAAAGGTAGTTAAAGGAAAACAACTTGGTTTAATTTTCGGCAATGGTATCCAATTTCCTACTTTCGTGAATGGTGAATATTCACTCTGGATCAAAAGTATTAAGTGTCAGTTTCTTAGTTTGTGAAATCTTTTCTTGTTGCTATCCTGTTCCTTAATTTTACATAGATTGCTTGGTTATTCCTTCAACACATATTCATTGAACTACTACAGGATGCTGGACACTGTGCAAAGCATTGAGGATACATTGATAAATGAAAAGACATGACTCCTGCCTGTAGTCTAGTGGATGAAGGGTATAGGGCTGCATGGTGGTGTGTTTTCTGCTAATGAAGTGGACTCTGGAAGCAGACTACCTGGGATCCAATCCCAGCTCTGTCACTTCTTAGCCATGTTACTTAACTTCACAATTCCTTACTTTTCTCTAAAATGGGGATCAAGACTGGAGCATAATTTGTGGGGCTCGGTGCAAAAAGAAAATGCCAGACCCTCATTGAAAAATTATTGAGAATTTCAAGATGAGACAGCAGAGCATTAAACCAATTCTGGGCCCTTCTGAGGGCCAGACCCTGCCTGTTGCATGGCAGCCAGGAAGCTGGCCCGGACAGGGGATGGTCATAGGACCTTCTTTTATACGGTTACTGTGAAGATCCTGAATGACTCCTTGACCCTGTCTAGAAAACTTTTTGCATCCTGCTCTTGTTTACTAAGGTACCACCTTATAACTAATTGTCTTGTCTGCTAGTCTGTGGACTCCATGAGAGCAGACTCTTTCTGAATCATCATTGTCCAATGCTTGGTTTAGTACCAGGTATGCTTCTTAATAAATGGTAAATGCATGGAAGCTATCAGTGGACTGAGTAAGTCATAGAATAGGAAGGGCATCTTGCAGAGGCTCAATGCCCCCAGGCAGGTCATTGTGTTTCCTCACTCTAAGGGCTGTTACCACGGGTGTTTTAGTTTCCGGGTCTGTTTCTCCCACTGCGCAGTGAGCTCTTCAGAGTCAATGAATAGCACATGGCCTGGTAGGGAAGAAGAGCTGGGCAGGGGACCATGGAATTAGTGGCTGTGTCTACTTTATACTCCCTCACCTGTCACTTGCCTGAGATACAGCAGGCGATCAATAAACATTGAAGTGAACCCACTGGCACTTTTCACACTTTGCACCCACCCCCCCACCCCCTGCCATTATTCTTGTCTGTTTAATGTGAGCCTGTCATGGTGAGGGCCTTTTGAAAATCCACTCATGTTTTCTTTCTTGAATTACCCTCACAAAGCTAGAAGTCAGGTCTTTCTAGATAATTAATTTGGGGAACCTTCTCATAGGTGGGATCTGCCTATAAAGTATGTCTAAAATATATATATATATTTATATATATATAATATGTAATATATATATTTTTATTTTTATCTGGAAAAAGTCATTCTTCTACTAGTAGAATTTTCACTATTCTGTTGTGAATTTAATTAATTCTAAATATAAATTTCCGTGACAAGCACTGTATGTATGTGTGTTTTTTTTGCTGGGCTGGCACCGGGAATTGAACCCAGGTCTCCGGCATGGCAGGTAAGAATTCTGCCTGCTGAGATCGTGGCCCGCCCCACTGTATGTTTTAAAATACTTTTATGCCTGTTATCAATGAATAATGTTTGACTTTAGTTAGTGTCAGAAGGGCTAGTGATAATTTTCAAGCTAGTAATAAGTTTTGTAAGTTATTCATTCAATGAATATTTACTAAGTGTCTATAGTGAGTAAGGTATTATTTTTCAGGTTCTATTAGAGATATAAAAACATGCACATCTGTTCAGTAAACAGTTATTGAGCAGTTACCAGAAAATCAAGGTGGATGGGGAAGGTTCCCAGTCCCTCAGGAGTACTTATTGCCCCTCACTGAGAAAGGGGGCACATAGTTTGGTAATGAGTGTTATGAAAGTGGCCTGGACAGAGGAGAGAGGACAGAGCTGGAGACGGTCACACATTTCATAGAGAAACATCTCTATGTATTGGTTGTATGTTGCTGTGTATCAAACTACCCCAAAACTTTCATATTGAGCCAACAAGCATTTATTATCTCACACAGGTTTTGAGGGTCAGTAATCTGGGGGAGGCCTAGCTGGATGCTGGATGGTTCTGGCTCAGAGTCTCTCCTGAGGTTATAGTCAGGCTGTCAGTGGGCCTGCCATCATCTGAAGGCTGGAGGATCTGCTTTTACGCCTCTCTGTGGTGTCAGTAGGCCTCATTTCCTCACTTGAGCCTCTCCACAGGGTTGTCCTAGTGTCCTCAAGTCATGGGAACCAGCTTCCCCTAGAGCTAATGATCAAGGGAAGGAGAGAGAGAAAGCCACAGTTAATCTTGGAAATGACACACAGCCCTTCTGCCATATTCCTGTTGGTGAGCATGGGAGGGGCCTACTGTGGGCCATTCCCCTGGCTGGGGAGAGGAGAAGGAGGCACGCTGCCCGCCATCTGGTGTGAAACCGCTGTCCAGGGTAGCCAGGAATGCTTGGAGCATTCCCAGCATGGGGAGAGCCCTGGCTCTTTGGCAGCCAGCATCATTTACTTGACGAGTAGGACCTCAGCTGATGCTACAAGGATGTCAGGCTTGAGATGGTATACAAACCTAAGTTCCCTTCACTGTGTGACTGTGTATTCCAATAAAATAAATTGAAATTTGAGGGTTTTTTTTTCCTTATCTAGGTGAGATATGTCCTAATAACCAGAGTTTAAACTCTAAAGTTTAAGCAGCTTTTGAACAAGTAGTGTATTGTATCTCACGGGGTCGCTCATTTGGCTAATGTAAAATAATTAATGGCTTTATTTTTCTTTCAGGTGTGTTTTGATTGTGGTGCCAAAAATCCCAGCTGGGCAAGCATAACCTATGGAGTGTTCCTTTGCATTGATTGCTCAGGGTCACACCGATCACTTGGTGTTCACTTGAGTTTCATCCGGTAAGTGAGTTTTCCCCCACTGCGGGGGGGGATGCACGTGATTACATTGTTATTTTGGTCTCCTTGCCGGTTTTTGTTTTACATTGACATTGTGGGTTTTGGAGTTTTAAATTTTATATAATTAAGAAAGCTGGGAAAATGAATTATTTTCTGTTCAGTTACTATTATATAGAGATTTGGGTCAGAGACATAAGGCAGTGATATTCAAGAAAAAAAGTCAGCATGGAGAGTTTTGAGACCGTATTTCCTTTCCTTTTGTCTTCTAATAATTTAGAAGTGCAAAGTAATCTTGCTAGGACAAACTCATGGTAGAAGAGACAGCATATGCTGTGGGCCAGCCCTATACCCTGTCCAGGGTAAAAGGCAGATGTCCTCTTTATAGTAGGGTTCACTTTCAGCATAATCCTATAGCTCTGGCACCTAAGGACACTAATCACAAAGCCTCAGTGATTTTTATATAAATTTTAGAAGCAATTTCATATATGGGTCTTTCTTCTCTTTTTATCTTAAGACTTGGGCTGCCATGGGTTCCTGCTGGCAAGTAACCTGTCTCCTTCTGGCTCTGGGACTGTAGCCTATTCCCTCCAGGCAGACATGGGACCACAGGCCAGCAGGTGGTGGAAAATGCCTTTGTATAAAGTCAAAGAAATTGAAATAATAAAAAATAATGAAAGAAACACCTGTCAGGATAAGCGCTTGGGTAAAGAACAAGGCCTGGATTTCAGCTTCTCTGGGGACCTTGCCAGCGCACTAGCCAGCAGCTGCTCCGACCTCCAGGATTGCCAACCCACCTGTTTCTCTGCCACCTCTTTTTGTAGGGAAGGAACCAGCTATGCAGGCTTGAAGTGCGATGAACAAATGTATTTTATATTAAGACTTAAGAAATCTTGAACAACATGGTTACTATAAAAGCACATTTGCTCCTATAGGATAAAATCTTTTGTAGTTTATGAGAGATTGTGTATGATCACCCAAAAACAATGGAGTAATAACAACAGTGTAATTTCATTTTTTAATATGCTAACTTTTAAAAGTAACTTTCCTGATGCAAAGAGTTCTTTTTTCAGAAATGAATTTGTAAATCATGATGGACTAAACATTTATAGTCTTATAACTCCATAGGTAATTCTTTAGAAAAGAGAGTTATTTTGGGTGTTCTTACTGCTTTCAGAGTTGCTGTTGGTTTCTTTTTTTCTTTCTTCTTAGGCTCTGATCACAGGATATTTTGATACACTTTCCTGTTCTTGTTGCTTTTCTAAATGTTAAGGAATTAAGTTTCCAGAGCAAGTTTATTTATTTATTTTTTAACTTTTTTTATTGTATAATATAACATATATACAAAGCAAAGAAATAAAAAAGCAATAGTTTTCAAAGTAGTCTTCAACAAGTGGTTACAGGGCAGATCTCAGAGTTTGTCATTAGCTACCATACAGAGTGAGTTTATTTTATTAATAAAATCAATCAACATACAATTCGAACATTCTTAACGTATAAACATTACATACTTAGTGTTTGCTCATTGGCTCACAATATCATCACATAGTTGTATATTCATCACCATGATCATTTCTCAGAACATTTACATCACTCCAGAAAAAGAAATCAAAAGAAAAAAGAAAAAACTCATACATACCATACCCCTTACCCCTTCCTCTCATTGACCACTAGTATTTTCCTCTACCTAATTTATTTTAACGTTTGTTCCCCCTATTATTTATTTATTTTTAATCCATATTTTTTACTCATCTGCCCATACCATAGATGAAAGGAGTATCAGAACAAGGTTTTCTTTTTTTTTAATTTATTTTATTTATTTTTTTAAATACCAAAAAAAAACCAAATAAATGCAAACATTCCTATTTTGATCATTCTGCTCTATATATGTAATCAGTAATTCATAATATCATCACGTAGTTGCATATTCATCATGATCATTTCTTGGAACATTTGCTTCTATTCAGAAAAAGAAATAAAACGAAAACAGAAAAAAAGAAATTATACATACCATACCCCTTACACCTCCTTTCATTGATCACTAGCATTTCAAACTAAATTTATTTTAACATTTGTTCCCCCTATTATTTATTTTTATTCCATATGTTCTACTCGTCTCTTGATAAGGTAGATAAAAGGAGCATCAGACACAAGGTTTTCACAATCACACAGTCACATTGTGAAAGCTATATTATTATACAATCATCATCAAGAAACGTGGCTATTGGAACACAGCTCTACATTTTCAAGCAGTTCCCTCCAGCCTCTCCATTACATCTTCACTAACAAGGGGATATCTAATGTGTAAGAATAACCTCTAGGATAACCTCTCTACTCCGTTTGGAATCTCTCAGCCATTGACATTTTGTCTCATTTCACTCTTCCCTCTTTTGGTTGAGAGGGTTTTCTCAATCCCTTGATGCTAGGTCTCAGCTCATTTTAGGTTTTTTCTCAATCCCTTGATGCTGAGTCTCAGCTCATTCTAGGATTTCT
Organism: Myrmecophaga tridactyla; assembly: GCA_004026745.1. Classification (NCBI taxonomy): domain Eukaryota; kingdom Metazoa; phylum Chordata; class Mammalia; order Pilosa; family Myrmecophagidae; genus Myrmecophaga; species Myrmecophaga tridactyla. The sequence continues at coordinate 10,582 of PVIY010047939.1, read as the reverse complement.
GTCCCACGTTGCTAGGAAGGTCCACACCCCTGGAAGTCATGTCCCATGTAGACGGGGAGGGTGGTGAGTTTGCTTGTTGTGTTGGCTGGAGAGAGAGGCCACATCTGAGCAATGAAAGAGGCAGAACAAGATTTTCACAATCACACAGTCATTTGCGAAAGCAATCATCTTAAAGAAACATGGCTACTGGAACAAAGCTCTACAGTTTCAGGCACTTCCCTCTAGCCTCTCTAATACACCTTAAACTAAAAAGGGGTTATCTATATAATGTGTAAGAATAACCTCCAGGATAACCTCTCGACTCTATTTGAAACTCTCAGTCACTGACACTTTATATTGGCTCATTTCTCTCTTCCCCTTTTCAGTCGAGAAGGTTTTCTCAGTACCTTGATGCTGAGTCCCAGCTCATTCTAGGATTTCTGTCCCACACTGCCAGGGAAGTTAACACCCCTGGGAGTCATGTCCCACGTAGAGGGGGAAGGGCAGTGAGTTCACTTGCCATGTCAGCTGAGAGAGCGGCCACATCTGAGCAACAAAAGACGTTCTCTGGGGGTGACTCTTAGGCCTAATTTTAAGCAGGCTTAGCCTATCCTTTGCAGGGATATGTTTCATGTGAGCAAACCTCAAGATTGATGGTTTGGCCTATTGATTTTGTTGTCCTCACTGCTTACTAGAATATCAGGCCTTCTCCATAGGGGAAAGTTGAATTTTCCCTCTTTCTCACCATTCCCCCAAGGGAACTTTGCAAATACTGTTTTATTTACTGTTCAAATCACTCTGGCATTTATCAGGGCATCACTCTAGACAACCTACAAAATCTCGTGCCCTACTCAAGGTTCCATGTACTTATGGTGTTCAAGTGAACTGTCTATGTAAGTTATATTAGGAGACGCACTATTCAAAAATAAATTTTGTACCAAATAATTTTGGTTTTAGTCACACATAAGTTAAAGTTTTAAAATATGAATTACCGTCTATTTTCAACATCCTGCAATATGGACAATCCTTTGATCTTCCTCATACAAAAACATTTTAAATTTGTACATTTAGTTACTATCATTGTACACTCTAGGCATTCCTAGATTATACCATCTCAGTCTTTATCATCTGTCTTTCCTTCTGATTTCATTTGTGACCCCAGCCCTCCTCTGTCTATCATTCTCACATTCAGCTTCATTCAGTGTACTAACATTATTGTATTGTAGTTAATAGTATTGTGCTATCCATTTCTGAATTTTTGCAATCAGTCCTGTTGCATGATCTGTATCCCCTCAGCTCCAATTACCCAAAATCTATCCTATTTCTATCTCCTGATGGTCTTAGTTCTTAATTGAAATTCTCCAAGTTCACTCATTAATGTTAGTTCATATCAGTGAACTATTTGTCCTTTTGTTTTTGACTAATCTCATGTCTTCTGAGTAGATACCTAGCAATGGTATCGCTGGATCATATGGCAATTCTATACTTAGCTTCCTGTGGAACCGGCAAACTGCCTTCCACAGCAGTTGTACCATTTTACATTCCCACCAACAGGGCATAAGTGTGCCTCTTTTTCCACATCTTCTCCAGCACTGGTCGTTTTCTGTTTTATTGATAATGGCTGTTCTGGCAGGTGTGAGATGATACTTCATTGTGGTTTTGGTTTGCATTTCCCTAATAACCAGGGAAATTGAACATCTCTTCATGTGCCTTTTGGCCCTTGTATTTCCTCTTCTGAGAAGTATCTGTTCATGTCTTTTGCCCATTATTTAATTGGGTTATTTGTCTTTTTGTTGTTTAGTTGAACAATCTCCTTATACATTCTAGATACTAGACCCTTATCTGATACGTCATTTCCAAATATTGTCTCCCATTGTGTAGGCTGTCTTTTTACTTTCTTGACAAAGTTCTTTGATGCACAAAAGTGGTTAATTTTGAGGAGCTCCCATTTATCCATTTTTCTTCAATGCTTGTGCTTTGGGTATTAAGATCTAGGAAACCACCTCCTATTCTAAGATTTTTAAGATATTTCTATTTCTGAAAAGTAAGTTTTTAGGATTTTAATTGGTATTGCATTGAATCTGTAAATCAATTTAGGTAGAATTGACATCTTAACTATATTTAGTCTTCCAATCCATGAACACAGTATACCCTTCCATCTATTTAGGTCTTCTGTGATTTCTGTTAACAATTTCTTATGGTTTTCTTTGTGTAGGTCTTTTGTCTCTTTAGTTAAATTTATTCCTAAATATTTTATTCTTTTGGTTGCAGTTGTAAATGGAATTTCTTTTCTTGATTCCCCCCTAAGATTGTTCCTCACTGGTGTATAAAAACACTACAGATTTTTGAGTGTTGATCTTGTAAACTGCCACTTTGCTGTACTCGTTTATTAGCTCTAGTAGTTTTGCTGTGGATTTTTCAGGGTTTTCGACATACACTATCATATCATCTGCAAACAGTGAGAGTTTTACTTCTTCCTCTCCAATTTTGATGCCTTGCATTTCTTTTTCTTGTCTAATTGCCCTGACTAGAACTTCCAACACAGTGTTGAATAACAATGGTGATAGTGGACATCCTTGTCTTGTTCCTGCTCTTCGGGGAAAAGTTTTCAGTTTTTCCCCATTGAGGATGTTATTAGCTGTGGGTTTTTCATATACTCCCTTTATCATGTTGAGGATGTTCCCTTCTATTTCTAGAGGAAGTTCCCTTCTATTCCTATCCTTTGAAGTGTTTTCAACAAGAAAGGATGTTGAATTTTGTCAGATGCCTTTTCTGCATCAATCAAGATAATCATGTGGTTTTTCTGCTTTGATTTGTTGATATGGTGTATTACATTAATTGATTTTCTTATGTTGAACCATCCTTGCATACCCAGAATGAATCCTACGTAGTCATGGTGTATAATTCCTTTAATATGCTGCTGGATTCGATTTGCAAGAATTTTGTTGAGAATTCTTACATCTATATTCATTAGAGAGATTGGTCTGTAATTTTCTTTTCTTGTAGTATCTTTGTCTGACTTTGGTATGAGGGTGATGTTGGCTTCATAGAATGAGTTAGGTAGCGTTCCCTATGAATTAGGTAGTCTTCCCTCCTCTTCAATTTTTTTTGAAGAATTTGAGCAGGATTGGTACTAATTCTTTCTTGAATGCTTGGTAGAGTTCACAAGTGAACTTTTCTTTTTTGGGAACTTCTGGAATTTTCTTTTTTGGGAACTTCTTGATGACTGGTTCAATCTCTTCATTTATGATTGGTTTGTTGAGGTCGTCTGTTTGTTCTCGAGTCAATGTTAGTTGTTCATGCCTTTCTAGGAAGTTGTCCATTTCATCTATGTTGTCTCGTTTATTAGCATAAAGTTCATAGTATCCTCTTATTACCTCCTTTATTTCTGCAGGGTCAGTGGTTATGTCTTCTCTTCCATGTCTGATTTTATTTATTTGCATCCTCTCTCTTCTTTTTTTTTGTCCACCTTGCTAAGGATCCTTCTATCTTATTGATTTTCTTATAGAACCAACTTCTGGTTTTGTTGATTTTTTTTATTGTTTTCATGTTCTCCCTTTCATTTATTTCTGCTCTAATCTTTGTTATTTCTTTCCTTTTGCTTGCTTTGGGGTTAGTTTGCTGTTCTTTCTCTAGTTCTTCCAAGTGAACAGTTAATTTTGCTCTTTATTCTTCTTTTTTGTTTGCTTCAACAGGCACCAGGAATTGAACCCGAATCTTCAGCATGGCAGGTGAGAACTCTGCCTGCTGAGCCACTGTGACCCGACCTCTTCTTTTTTGATATAGGCATTTAGGGCAATAAATTTCCCTCTTAGCACTGCCTTTGCTGCATCCATATGTTTTGATATGTTGTGTTTTCATTTTCATTTGCCTTAAGACATTTACTGATTTCTCTCATAACTTCTTCCTTAACCCACTGGTTGATTAAGAATGTGTTGTTGAGCCTCCATATATTTGTGAATTTTCTGGCCTCTGCCTATTATTGATTTCCAACTTTTTTCCTTTATGATCCGAGAAAGTGTTTTGTATGATTTCAGTCTTTAAATTTATTGAGTCTGGATTTGTGATGCAGCATGTAGTCTAACCTTGAGAATCGTCTATGAGCACATGAGAAAAAGGTGTATCCTGCTGTTGTGGGGTGTAATGTTCTATAAATGTCTGTTAAGTCTAGTTCATTTATTGTATTATTCACATTCTCTGTTTCATTATTGATCCTCTGTCTAAATGTTCTGTCCATTGATGAGAGCGGGGAATTGAAGTCTCCAGCTGTTATGGAAGATGTGTCTATTTTTCTTTTCAGTGTTTTTAGTGTTTGCTTCATGTATTTTGGAGCACTCTAGCTCAGTGCATAAATATTTATGATTCTTATGTTTTTTTGTTGACTTGTTCCTTTTATTAATACATAGTGTCCTTCTTTGTCTCTTTTAATTGCTTTACATTTGAAGTCTAATTTATTGGCTATTAGTATAGCTACTCCTGCTATTTTCTGATTGTTGTTTGCATGAAATATTTTTCCCAACCTTTCACTTTCAACCTATGTTTACCCTTGGGTCTAAAATGTATCTCCTGTAGACAGCATATAATTGGGTCCTGTTTTTAAATCTATTCTGCCAGTCTATGTCTTTTGATTGGGGAGTTTAACCCATTAACATATAGTGTTATTACTGTAAGGGCAGTAATTTCTTCTACCATTTTGCCTTTTGGATTTTATATGTCATACCTAATTTTTCTTCTTTTTACCTTTACTCATAGTCTTCATTTCTTTACTCTTCTCCACACTCTCTGTCCTGTCTTTTCCTGTCTGTGGCTATTGCTCCCTTTAGTTTCTCTTGCAGAGTCGGTCTCTTGGTCACAAATTCACTCAATGATTTTTTGTCTGAAAATGCTTTAATTTCGCCCTCATTTTTGAAGGACTGTTTTGCTGGGTATAGAATTCTTGGTTGGCAGTTTTTCTCTTTTAGAATCTTAAATACATTATACCACTTCTCGCTTCCATGATTTCTACTGAGAAATCAACGCATAGTCTTATTGGGCTTCCGTTGTATGTGATGGATTACTTTTCTCTTGCTGTTTTCAAAATTCTCTTTTTCTTTGACGTCTGACATTCTGATTAGATTATTCTCTCTTTGATATCTGACATTCTGATTAGATTATTCTGATGTCTTGGAGTATGTCTATTTGGATCTCTTTGGTTTGGGGTATGCTGTACTTCTTGGATCTGTAATTTTAATTCTTTCATAAGAGTTGGGAAATTTTCAGTTATAATTTCCTCCATTAGTTTTTCTCCTCTTTTTCCTTTCTGTTCTTTTCTTGGACACCCACAACATGTATATTTGTGCACTTCATGTTGTCATTCAGTTCCCTGAGTCCCTGCTCATATTTTTCCATTCTTTGTCCTATGTTTTCTTTTGCTTGTCGGATTTCAGATGTCCTATTCTCCAGTTCACTAATCCTATCTTCTGCCTCTTGAAATCTAACATTTAGGTTTCCATTTTTTTTTCATCTCTTTTATTATGCCATTCATTCCCATAATTTCTGTGATTTGCTTTTTCAGACTTTGGATTTCTTGTTTTTGTTCATTCCTTGCCTTCTTTATATCCTCCTTCAATTCATTGATTTGATTTTTGATGAGGTTTTCCATGTCTGTTCGAACATTCTGAATTAATTGTTTCAACTCCTGTATCTCATTTGAATTGTTGGTTTGTTCCTTTGGGCCATATCTTCAGTTTTCCTAATATGATTCGTTATTTTTTGCTGGTATCTAGGCATTTAATTTCCTTAACTAGTTTATTCTACCAATTGTTTTCACTTTTTTTACCTAGGATTTTCTTGCTGGATGACTTTGTTGGCTGTCTGTTCTTTGACATTCAGTTTAGCTTATTCTAGACCTCTAGCTTAGGTTTTGTTTAACAGATCAGAATTTTTCAGTTCTTTTTTTCTTGTTTCTTGCCCTGCCTATATTGTGCGTTTTTTTCCCCCTTAGTAGGGTCTACTTAGGTATTATAGACTCCAGTCAGATTTTCCCAGACCAAACTGGCCTCCTCTCAGGAGGAATGATTCATGTGCATCAGTTTCCCCTGAGGGTAAGACCCAGCAGGTTGAAAGACTTTCCTGTATAGCCTCTAGACTCTGTGTTTTTCCTACTCTGCCCAGTAGGTGGTGCTTGTCTGCCTATGAGTCCCACGAGCATAAGGTGATGTGGTACCTTTAATCCCAGCAGACTGTCCCTGCTGGAGGCGTGGTTGAGACAAAGGAGAGGTTATATGCTGGCTTTAATCGCTTCAATTTTCCAGACCCTGGGGTCTGAATTCCTTGAGGGAGGGGTTCCACCTGAGCTGGGCCCCACCCCTCTCCTGTGTTAGGCACAGCTTCCAGACAGTCTCTCAGATAAGCTTAATTCTGCCCTTGTCTGAGGCACTTGGAGCCTGAAAAGCCTTATAGGTGTATCCAAAGAGCAGTCAAACAGTAGAAATGCAGCCACAAAAAAGAGAAGAAAAAGAAGCTCCTTTTAGAGCAGGTCCCCCATTCCTCAGGTTTGCCAGTCAAGAGCTTAAGTTGGTACGTTGCTCTGTGTATCTCCAGGTCCTATGCATAGATTTCTCAACAGAAACCATGGAGGTGAGAAGACAGTGTCATGATATATTTAAGATTCTAAAAGAGAAAAACTGCCAACCAAGAATTCTATATCCAGCAAAATTCTCCTTCAAAAATGAGGGACGATTAAAACATTTCAGACAAGCAGTCACTGAGAGAATTTGTGACCAAGAGATTGGCTTTGCAAGAAATACCAAATGAAGCAGTACAGGAAGATAGAAAAAGGCAGGAGAGAGATGTATGGAGAAGAGTTTAGAAATGAAGACTATCAGTAAAGGTAAAAAGAAAAAAAAATAGATATGACATACAAAACCCACAAGACAAAAAGGTAGAAGAAACTATGTTTTTACAGTAGTAACACTAAATGTTAATGGATTAAACTTACCAATCAAAAGACGTAGACTGGCAGAATGGATTTAAAAACAAGACGCATCTATATGCTTTCTACAGGAGACTCATTTTGTACTGAAGGACAAACATAGGTTGAAAGTAAAGAGTTAGGAACAGATATTTCATGTGAACACAATCAGAAAAGAACAGGAGTAGCTATACGGATATTTGACAAAGTTCAAATGTAAAGCAATTAAAAGAGACAAAGAAGGACACTATGTATTAGTAAAAGGAATAATTCAACAAGTAGACATAACAAACATAAAAATTTATGCACTGAGCCAGAGTGCTCCAAGATAGATGAGGCAAATACTGAAAACAATGAAGGGAGAAACAGACAGCTCTACCATAATAGTTGGAGACTTCAATTTCCCGCTCTCATCAGTGGATAGAACACCTAGACAGAAGATCATAAAGAAACAGAATTTGAATAATACAATAAACAAACTAGACTTAGCAGACATTTACAGAACATTACACCTCACAAAAGCTGGATACACATTTTTCTCAAGTGCCATGAGCATTCTCAAGGATGGACCATATACTGGGTCACAAAGCAAATCTCAATAAATTCAAACAGACTGAAATCATACAAAACACTTCCTTGGATCACAAAGGAATGAATTGGAAATCAATTAACAGGCAGAGGGCCAGAAAATTCACAAATATATAGAAGCTAAACAATATGCTCTTAAACAACCAGTGGGTCAAGGAAGAAATTACAAGAGATATGAGTAAATATCTCGAGGCCAGTGAAAATGAAAACACAATATATAAAGATTTATGGGATGCAGCAAAGGCAGTTCTAAAAGGGAAATTTATTGCCCTAAATGCTTATATCAAAAAAGAGCAAAAATTGAGGAATTAACTCTCCAATTGGAAGAACTAGAGAAACAGCAAACTAACCCCAAAGCAAGCATATGGGGAGAAATAATGGCAATTATAGCAGAAATAAATGAAATTTGAGAAGATGAAAGCAATCGAGAAAATCAACAAAACCAGAAGTTGGTTCTATAAGAAAATCAGTAAGATTGATGGACCCTTAGTGAAGTGGACAGAAAAAAGAAAAGAGAGGATGCAAATAAATAAAATCAGAAATGGAAGAGAAGACATAACCACTGACCCTGCAGAAATAAAGGAGGTAATAAGAGGATACCGTGAACTTTATGCTAATAAACTAGACAATTAGATGAAATGGACAACTTCCTAGAAAGGCATGAACAACTAACATCGATTCGAGAACAAACAGACGACCTCAACAAACCAATCACAAATGAAGAGATTGAACCAGTCATCAGGAAGTTCCCAAAAAAGAAAAGCCCAGGACCAGACGGCTTCACATGTGAACTCTACCAAGCATTCAAGAAAGAATTAGTACCAATCCTGCTCAAACTCTTCAAAAAATTGAAGAGGAGAGAAGGCTACCTAATTCATTCTATGAAGCCCACATCACCCTCATACCAAAATCAGAATAAGATACTACAAGAAAAGAAAATTACAGACCAATCTCTCTAATGAATACCGATGCGGGAATTCTCAACAAAATTCTTGCAAATTGAATACAGCAGCAGATTAAAAGAATTGTACACCATGACCAAGCGGAATTCATTCTGGGTATGCAAGGATGGTTCAACATAAGAAAATCAATTAATGTAATGCACCATATCAACAAATCAAAGCAGAAAAACCACATGATTATCTTGATTGATGCAGAAAAGGCATCTGACAAAATTCAACATCCTTTCTTGTTGAAAACACTCCAAAGAACAGGAATAGAAGGAACTTCCTCAACATGATAAAGGGAATATATGGAAAACCCACAACTAACATCGTCTTCAAAGGGGAAAGACTGAAAGCTTTCCTGCTAAGATCAGGAACAAAACAAGGATGTCCACTGTCACCGTTGTTATTCAGCATTGTGTTGGAAATTCTAGCCAGAGCAATTAGACAAGAAAAAGAAATACAAGGCATCAAAATTGGAAAGGAAGAAGTAAAACTCTCTCTCACTGTTTGCAGATGATATGATACTATATGTTGAAAATCCACAGCAAAGCTGCTAGAGCTAATAAATGAGTACAGCAAATGGCAGGGTACAAGATCAACAACAAAATATCAATAGTGTTTCTATACACTAGTAATGAACAATCTGAGGAAGAAATCAAGAAAAAAATTCCATTTGCAATAGCAACCAAAAGAATCAAATATTTGAAAATCAATTTAATTAAGAATACAAAAGACCAATACAAAGAAAACTACAAGAAATTGCTCAAAGAAATCATGAAAGTCCTAAATAAATGGAAGGGCATACTGTGTTCATGGACTGGAAGAGTAAATATAGTTAAGATGTCAATTCTACCCAAATTGATCTATAGATTCAATGCAATACCAATTAAAATCCCAAAAACTTACTCTGCAGAAATAGAAAAACTAATAACCAAATTTATCTGAAAGAATAGGGTGCCCCAAAAAGCTAAAAATGTCTTGAGAAAGGAAAATGAAGTGGGAGGTGTCACACTACCTGACTTTATAGCATGTTATGAAGCTACAGTGGTCCAAAACAGCATAGTACTGACATAAAGATAGATATACTAACAAGTGGAAAAGAATGGAGTGTTCAGATATAGATCCTCTCATCTATGGACAATTGATCTTTGATAAGGCAGTCAAGCCAACTCACCTGGGACAGAACAACCTCTTCAATAAATGGTGTTTGGAGAACTGGATATCCATATGCAGAAGGATGAAGGAAGAGCCATATTTCATACCTTATACAAAAATTAACTCAAAATGGATCAAAGACCTAAACATTAGAGCTAAGACCATGGGACTTTAAGAAGAAAATGTAGGAAAATATATTATAAAACTTGTCATAGGAGGTGGTTTCCTAGATCTTATAACCAAAGAACAAGCATTGAATAAAGAAATTGATAAATGGGAACTCCTAAATTAAACACTTTTGTGCATCAGAGAACTTTGTCAAGAAAGTAAAAAGGCAGCCTACACAATGGGAGACAATATTTGGAAACCACATATCAGATAAGGGTTTAGTATCCAGAATATATAAAGAGATTGTTCAACTCAACAGCAAAATGACAACCGAATTTAAAAATAGGCAAAAGACATGAACAGACACTTCTCAGTTGAGGAAATACAAATGGGTAAAAGGCACATGAAAAGATGTTCAGCTTCACTGGCTATTAGGGAAAAGGAAATCAAAACCACATTGAGATATCATCTTATACCCACTAGAATGGCCATTATTAAAAAAGCAGGAAACAACAATAAACCTTAAGAGCTATATGTTGAATGAAATATCAGGAACAAAAAGACAAATATTTTCATGCCTCAATCATACTGACTTAAGTATAATATAAAAATTCAGTAAACTAAAGTCAAGAGCATGGGTTATCAGGTTGAGGCTCATTGTAAAGGGTCCTAGATATGTGTAAGCTCTTACAGCAGTCACTTATATTCAGGAGGTGTAACTGTGAATTCTAAAATCTGAGATACTAAGCTGTTTGTATATAACAAGGTCTTTCCCAGAAACTTCTAGTGTTTACTTGACACCAGAGACTCACAGTTAGAGCTCTGAGGCTATGAAAGTCAACAATACTCCATA
>PVIY010047938.1:0-17576 GCA_004026745.1 Myrmecophaga tridactyla | reverse complement strand
TGGTCTAAGTGGAGAGAGGCTTGGTGCGTTCAAAGAACAGGGAAGAATGTAATTAGAATGTAAGGGACAATATAGTCTGAGAGATTCATAGAGTTCCGATTCTTTAGGGATTCTGGTTGGGACAAGTTCAGATCTTCTCCAGGTATAAATTTACTGAAGGATTTTAATTAAAAGAAAAATTACTGCAATGCAGAAAATGAATTTTGGGAATTAGGACTGAAATCAACAAAAATGATTAGAAAGCCATCACAGATATAGAGGAGAGATGATAGTTTAACTTCAGCACATCTTCCTTCTATAATGTTATCTTCACCTGGATATATGCTTGGATTAAAACATTTGAACAATATTTGTTATTAATTCTATGATTTTCTTTCATATTAATTCTATGATTCTATTCATGTTGCTATATATCTGACCCCACTTTCCTATTTGTCTAATTTTATTTCTTCATAAATGTCAATCATGCATTTATTCCTATTGAGATACATTCTGTTATAAACTGAATATTTCATGTGTGATCACCACTTTAAACTCACTTTCTATGTGATAATTTTCATTTGTTTTCTCATGGTCATTTTGTTAGCAATGAAAAATATATAATTATATGTCTCAAGCCACGAACCACCATCTCAGTTGACAGTGAACATTTTTGAGAAGTCTCCCACATTTTGAGTACTTAATACTGAATTTAGAATTTAATTTTTCTTTCCTTATTGATACCACAAAGACTCAAATTAGATTCCAGTGCTAGCATTGTTTACCATATATATTTGAGACTCTATTTTCTACTACATAACTTGCAACCTCTGATGTTAAAAAATATGTAATTTGTTTTTATTTCTTTCTATAGTTTCCAAAGAGGATCATTAAAACCATGTCACATAGTTCCAAAAGCAGCCAATTTTGTCAGTCTACAGAATTAAGACCAGAGTTTATTTAGGAATTGTTTAGCAGAACACGCTAAATATTGTCAATATTTATAATGAGATTTCACATAAATTGGGAAGAATCAATAAATCCACTTTTCCTTTTTCTCTTGCAATATCAGAATCTAGAAACATTGTTCAGCATTCGCAGATGGAAATAATCAGATGAGGTGTCAGAGTAACAGCCCCTGTCAGAGTGGAAAAGCATTTACCTAAAGGGTTTTCTTCAACTCCTGGACAGCCTTGCTCATTGAGGTGGCCTGCTTGGCCCTGTAAGCACTTGAATTTGTAAATCCTCCTCCAGACCAAACCTCTGGTTGGTTGACTGATTGCTTCCTTTATCTGACACCTGACTCTAAGTTTAACTGTTCACATTAAAAAAAAAAGGGTCCCCTAACAATATTAGTTTTGATTATAAGCAATTAATTTTCTATAACTGAGAGTTATAAGGACAAATTAAATTTAAGAAATGAAAAAATAAGTTTGAGATTAGGATATTATATCTGACAAAGATTTACATATTTACATGTAATTAGATAATTTATCAATGTTTGTCATTGCATAAATTTTATGAAGTTGGCAAAATGACACAATTCTGAATTTTAAATCACATCAATCTCTCTAGGTTTTACTTGTGATTTTCGATAAAGCTAAGGATATAACTAATGACACATAAGAAGATGCATAAAGTGTGCAGATATTTCAAGTCATTCTGAGTGATGTCTGTGTTCTACACCTTATTTTTAAACACTGTCAATTGTTTTTTGGCTATAAAAAGATTTAAAATGTTAGTAGATATAGCTGTCTTGGGTTAAGTTATTGATACAGAATTGAGAAATGACAGTCACAGAACTTTGTTAAATAAAATCAAGTTCATGTACCCTATTTCTAAGTCAAGAATTGCAAAACAAATGATTATGTAAAGACAATTATCAATTAGGTAGATATTAGTTAACAAATGTAATAGAGATTAGAAGGATGACTACCTGATTCCATTAGCAGTCACATTAAGTGCTTATAATTTAAACATGGCACAAATAGTGCTCAAGACTGATAGTTGTAATGGATTTTCTCAGATCTAAGCAGAAGATACCTGTATGAAAAATGGCACTGAGTTAAATAAAATTCTCTTCCTTATCTTTTTCCTATGGCATATAGAGCTTACTGGTGCTTAGATATTTTATAATACTTTAAAAATATTAATATCGTACTAAGAATTTTTCTACTATCTTTGTCTTTTTGCTCCTGTAATGTGGCATTTGGAGGAGTTGAATATCTTCTTTTTTCCTATTATGTACTAAACATGACTTTTTAAATATAACAGGCTATGCTAAATCTATTTATTCATAATACAATCATAAAACTGCTGAATTTTGCATGAATTGGATTTATGAAAAAATAGACTGTAATTTATGGATACCATTTTTCCTCCTTAGGAGGAGAGGCAAGTAAACTGCACAATGAAGAACTGAAGAATTCATTCTAACTGATTGCATGATGCAATTGACTGTCCCTTATAGAAACAACCATAATTTGTATGTGAAATTGATGTGTTTCTAAAACTGAATCACTCTTTCTTTTCAATATATACAATATTCTGAGTAACCATTTATAACTAACATTTAATTTTTCAATAAATGAAGCGGTGATAAAAACCGTTCCTCCACATGCATAAGCAAGCCTACTCATTTTTTTTTTCCATTTGGGACAATTGTTTCAGAGCCATTAGAGTATTCCATAGCTATTAGACTTAGAATCATGGGGTTATAAGCTGGAAGGCAACTTTGCCATCCTCCATATCGATCCCTTTAACAGAGGTTAATTTTATTAGCAGAAATAGGCCGGCATCCTTCAACACTAGTTTCACCTGTCCTTAGAAAGAATTTGATTACAATTCTTAAACTAGCCAGCAAACTACATAACAAAATTAAGGAAATGCATTGTATTACGTTTTTTTTTAATGCATGTGAGTAAATGTGTGTGTGAGAGTATGTTATGTGTGTGTGTTTGTACTTGTGCACCTTGAAGGCACTGTTAAATCTGAGTGAAATCTTCCAATGAATATTAGGTTATTTGGAATCCAATTATATTTGCTTCTCCTCTCATGGAAATGGCAATCCATTTTTGATAGTTTTTTTTCTCTTTTTTAGCAGTTGTATTTGGTGTTTGAAAGGACTCACTTCTCCAACAGAGTTTGTTATCTTTAAAGCAAAAACACGAATGAGAACAAGCCTGCTGATTTCATTCTAAAGAATATAATACAGAAGGAAATTTGTTGATAGTTCAAACACAGTATGGAATTCTTTGTTCTTTTTGTGAGCTCTGGTCTATAAAATAACTTTAGACTCAAGTAACAATATTGTAAGGAGGTATATTGTACAGTGTGCGTATTTTCCAGGCAATCTCGCCCTGGCTTTCAGGAAAAAATATGTTTTTATGGCCTTCAACTTGGGTTAGCTTTTTGGAGAGGCAGAGAAAGCCTGGCTTTGTATTTTGTGAGACTGGCCTAGGAAGAAGCCCAGTGGAGGAATGGGACTAAGGTGTGCATGTGTGGAAAAAAAAAGGAAAAAGAGACACTGACTTGAGTTGACTTTCTGTTTTAATGGTCCTTGCTTCTACATTTATTAGCACTGTTTTCCAAGCAACTAGTTTTTCACATACAGCATAATAACTTCAGCAAAAACAAACACTAACGATGAGTATGTCTCTCTAGTCTTTGGATGTGTTCTATTAACACAAACTTGTTTCTTATAGTTTAGAATACTTTGCTTTTGGACATCTATAGAGTTTTCCCCTTGAAGTCTTATATTACATGGAAGATTTAAACAGTCCAATGTCTACTTATAAGGTGTAAAAACAACTACATAACTCACTCTTATAAACCATGCAACTATCATCTTTATGAATTTCAAATTCCATATTCAAAAACATCTGACTCGGGCAGGCGGCTCAGTGGCAGAGTTCTCGCCTGGCATGTCAGAGACCTGGGTTCGATTCCCAGTGCCTGCCCATGCCAAAAAAAACAAAAACACATTTGACTCAAAAGCACTTTTCCTTTTGCAAATGATCCTTGATACTTTGCATTTCTTTAGTAACACTTGTTGTTTATAATGCTTATTGACCTTGGAATAAACTCTTATAGAGAGCGTCTCCTTCTAATTTGTGAACTTCCATGTTATAATGTAGCATCATCAAAAAGGCAGCATCACAACGTTCATTCTGTTCTTGGTAAATCATGTTTGATTTTCTATAAATAGAACTTGCATCTACTTATTGAATTAAAAAGATACGTGTTGTAAGATGGCATTATGTTAATGTAAATACTCAACTTCAATGATGTGTACCCTAAATTCATATTATCAATACATCATATATGTGATTCCTTATAATATTCAGTTCCATAAGTTAAAACAATATCACTTTAAGGCATGTTACAGTTTATAGAATTCTATCACATAAATTAACTTATTTGATTTTCACTACAATTTTGATGAGTAGGCAGCACTCTGTTTCATCTTTATATGGAACAATCAAGATGTGACCTTGGGAACAATTAGGAAACAATTATCCAAAATCTCTCGATGATATGATAAAATAAGTAGAAAACTCCTGGTTTTCAGATACTTCCCAGCACCTTCCCTATAAAATGTTTTCTGCGTGGTAACTTTATTACATTGAAAATATCAATAATTAAATATATATATAAATAATTATGTACATGCATATACATACATGATTATTATAAGATGTAACACTATATTTTACCACTTTAGTATTTATGAGTCTATCATAACCTATTTATTAGACATTCAGAGGACTATAAACTAGATATTTCTGTAACTAACAAGTTTGAGCCCTTAGCTTTTTTTCTTCTTTGAAATTATTCTCATAGTAGAGATGTGTATAAATGATATTACTAGTCAAATGGTAAAATTGATTTTTTATGGCTCTATTTAAATAGCTTTCCCAAAGGGTTATAGCACATTGCCATAATCAAATGACCCAATTGACTCACCAGTTTTGTATATTAATATTTAAAGAGAAAAATGCAATTTCACAAGTTCATTAAGTAAGAAAAACCTATTAATAAAAATTATTAATTAATAATTCCATAGGATGTTAAATACTCATTTTTTGAAAAATGTTAATAAAGACAAGCTCAAAGTCCAAACAGTAACTGCATTGATCTTTTAGAATTCAGATCTCCTTATAGTAGCCTATTGATATCTTTCCTTGTGTATCCCCTCATTAGTTTTATCATAAAAATTCCGTCCCTTTAGTATGATATACAGACCAATTCCTCTTCTGGGCAAATGGAAACCTAACCTCTGTGTGTTTCCAAATCATGTACTCTGTATTTCAATCTTGAAGAACTAACTAATATTCCTCTGGCTTATATATTTTCATGTGTCCACAAGTTTCGCATATTCAGCTATTTTATTCCTTTTGCAATATGCTTATCCTCTCCCACCCCTTTTTATTTCAGGTAATTCGTACAGAAATATTAAGACCCAAACCTGGAAAATGCCTGGCAGAAATCAGAGAACATAGAGTATTTCAGCATTTATTTTAAAATCTCAAAGCTACACATTCACCAATGTTGATCACCTGGCTAAACAATTTAAATATAAAATTAAATCCTTTTTACTTTATTCTGCACATGAGAGGACTCTCTAGCAGTCACCTGTATCCTTTATATTATTGCTCTATACTGAGTTGATTGTGAGGAGAGTAATGGATGACCTTTTGTTCTTTTAAAACTGATTATGTGTTGCCCAGGGCGAAGAGCCATTGATCTGTTTTCAGAAATACATGAAAGGGAGACGCTGAGCACAGTTTCCTCCTGAATTGGTGTTGCACCATGTGGCTTTGTTATTGTATTAGAAGTGAATTCTCAGTCACCTCTATGTATAACAACATCCTCTAAGGATTAAAAGATGATATAGTGGGCTTTAAATTATTCATTCACCCTCCACAAGAGTAGATAAGAGAAAATTGTCTGCAGGGTTTCTAAATTAGTTGAAACATGATACCAAGCAGGAAATTGCACCCAATTTGTGGATTAGCTAACTGTTACTAATTTATGGGTAAATTTTTGCATCACAAAGACTGCGAATAACATTTATTAGCTATCATCCTACCTAGACTTTATTCTAGAACACACAAAGGACTTAATGATAAAGCACAATAACAACTATATATTATAAAAATATTGTCCTGACAGGAATTGCTAGCTTAGTGATTCTACAGTCTTTTTCTTCAAGAAATAAAACAGAATAAACTTCCCTATTATATTTGTATCAAGCAGTTAAGCTAAAAACAAAACATCTATGCATTTTCTAGTCAGAAGCGCTTAATTTAGAATGGTAGTATTTTTCACTTTTAAACAAAAAGGGAATTGTTAGGGCTATGTTCACCAGGCATTTATTTATAGATACTTTTTATTATCAGCCGTATTACTTTTCTAATTAAATTAAGTTCATGTCCTATACTTTCTTTCTAAGTTAAACATTGTGAGATTCCTTGTTGGTAAGTGCTATATTGCTTCTAAAAGACAGAGTAAATATTCATAAATGTGTGTTGTTATAATCCTGCTACTAAAAATAATTATTGTTTTATTTTTAGGACGGTAACTGGCAACTTCGAAGAGATATTTTAAAAACTTTATCTTTTGAAAAGTTAATCTTAAAAAGCTATTTGTCATCATATCCCTACCATAAATTCTAGACTAATTTAATCCCTTATATATAAGTTTGATTTTGTTTCTTCATTTGTTTCAGCTTATGAATTACAGAACTGCCCAGATCCTCCTCCATTTCAAAATGGATATATGATCAACTCAGACTATAGTGTGGGGCAATCAATATCTTTTGAGTGTTATCCTGGGTACATATTAATAGGCCATCCAGTCCTCACTTGTCAGCATGGGATCAACAGAAATTGGAACTATCCTTTTCCAAGATGTGATGGTGAGTTAATACATTTTCTTGGGAGCGATTCATTTTTCATGTAGATAATAATACATTAATTATTAAAATGAACATATTCAAGAATTCATTAACTTACTCAGTAAATATTTATTGAAAATCTATTGTGTTAAATTCAGACTATTTGGTATTTCATGAATACACCAAATAATGGTAAAAAAAAAAAAAGTAGCCCTTTCACCTAAAGGACATTATAAATATAGCAAAATTATAAACACAAATATTGCTATGCAAATCCAGACACAAGGAGAATATTATGATGAATTGAATATACCGTATATATTTGGGATGGCAGCAGCAGTTATCGCCAGAGTAGTCAGATTAAGGATTGGGGGAGAGAAGGGTGTTTATCAATTTTACCCCAAATATTTTCTATTGTTTTAATGCTATAGTAATTATATATTACTTCTATATTTAAAAAAAAATTATTTTCATTTTATCCTTGGAGGATATTTAGTCTTTTGGTACCCAGAGACAGGGAACATTTCACTTAGAAGAAACAAACAGTGTAAGTGAAGACGTTGTGTAAGAATAGTTTTCAGAAAAAAAAAACTAAAAGTAACAGTTTAATAGTGCATGATGGTAGGAGGTTCTTAAGAGATGCTGGGAATTAGGTTAATGGAGAATGGTGAGAGAGGAAGACCTGTACTTTTTGAATTTTCTAGTCTGAGGAGGTATCACTACTCTAAAAGTTCCATGTGGCAACCTAATTTTCCTGACTTATTAGAATTTTTTGCAATATCTAGTTAAGACAAATACATCAAATACACCATTTATGAAGAATGCGATTGAAACAGTTGTTACTCTAAACCTAATATTCTAACACTATAAATACTGTACCTTTGAAAGAAAAAATAATGAAATCACCAACTCTGTAGGCCTTTGAAATGCTAAATACTTAATTCCCAGGGGGAAAAAATGAAAGAAATTGTAGCTGTGCTTGAATTTCTACTGAATGAGTAAAAAAATCGTATCAGTCGACTTTTTAAAATATACAGTTCACCTCCATATTTTTCCATTCTATATCATTATAGAAAGAACTGCAAAAATATTTAGCTGGGATTTATTAAAATTCTGATCCTAGTCTAATACTAGGATTACATATAAACACAACTTTAAAAAATTAATTTAATAAAACAAAGGATAGCAGTTTCATATCTCATTAAAAATAAAACCTTTAATAATATTCTCCATTTAAACTCATGTTTTTGTATTATTTTAGCCAGAATCTTTGAACTCATATTCAGATGGTAGAATACTTGGCTTAATATAAAAAAATAAGATCAAATATTTGATGTCATTGTTCTTTCAAGACCATTTTTCCAATATGGAGATAAGTGCTCTGGCTTCAAACTATTTTGTCAGTTTGAAAATAGCAAAATAAATCTTTTTAAGTGTAGTTTCAAGGTGATGCCATCTTAAGACAAAATGTGTTCCATCTATTTATCTAAAAAACATCATAAAGAAGGCAGAGTAAGTGAAGGAAGAAATGAGGTCAGAAATACCTACGGCGCTCCCCTCATTAGGTGAGAATAAGCATTCACTGCTTATACTCATTAATATACCTAAGAGTTTAAAATTCTCAGATATCCACATTAAATATCTTTATTGGTTGGTGAAAATTGTAAATTTTTTTCTTCTTCCTCAAAGTTTAGGCATTAATCCTAATATAATCCTGGAGAAAACTCATTATAAATTATCTATAATGTTGTAAATGAAGACTTAAGGATTTATTACTTTGATTATTTATCTTCATATCTGTCTCTATTCAGGGGAAGTCATATTGCTTATGTTTATAGGGAACAAAAAGGATAGCACTCTGAAGGGGTGTCTCAGTGTCCCCTGAATTCTCCATGTCTAGTTCCAGGATGAAATGAAGCCATCACGTTGACCGCCACTTCATGTTGCTACTGCCTGCCATACTGACCAACCAACTGATCTACCATCTTCTAGTATGGCTTCACACAGGGCCAAGAGTCACTTAGATACACTCTTCACTTTTTATGTGTGAGCCACCTAAAATCTTCGTCTTCCCAAATGGCAGTGATGTAAACTACTGAACAAAATCCATAGTGGGAATTTCAGGCAGTGTTAAGGAGTCGAGTTGGGTAGGAGACAAATAGTGGAGTGTAAATTGTAATGATTTAAATAGATATTTAGTAAATTTCATATTGGGTAAGCCATTTGGGTTAGGCATTATCTCCATCATTTTCAATAATGCTAATACTATCTCTTGAATATGATGAAGGTCATATCATTTTTACATACTTATTTTCTTCTGTAAAAATAAATGCAGAGGGCAGGCCATGGTGGCTCAGCAGGCAGAGTTCTCACCTGCCATGCCGGCCATCCAGGCTCAATTCCCAGTGCCTGCTCAAGCAAAAAATAAATATATATATATGCATGCAGAAATAACTTGGGAACCTTCTCATTTTCTGCATTAACTATACACAGCAACCCTTTCTTTCAACCTAAACTCTCAATTCGTAGTAATAGTGTATATCTCTCATAATCAGCTGGTTGCCTTTGTACTTTTTGGGAGAATCTCCTAGGCAGATGGATGAGAAGCTGGGAGAGACCTTGCGGCCTGCTGGGCAGTATTGATCTTGCCCGTTACTAAGATGCTCCCTGCAGTGTTTTATTATTGATCTCTACTTCAGGGTCCACTTTGAACCTAACCTTCATGGAAATGATGGGGGAGGATGATGCACTTCATGGTGAGCCAGATCACACACCCACTGACTCTGTGAAATTAAAATGAGATACCACCCAGATAAAGAAATCAACATAAGGCTTTGATGCCACTACAGTGAGAGGGAAGACATTTTTGCAACTAGATAAAAGGACAGGCCAGAGGAAATGATAGACGAAGTTTTGGCTCATTTTTTTTTAGGAGCTTCTTATTTTTCTTTTTTTAAATCTTGAAGTTACATAGCAGGATTTGACTTGAGAAAATTGTATATGTATCCATAGACTATTAGTATCTCACATGACAGATTATGCTTGTTCTTTTCCTTCATAGGATTTATACAAATTGAATTTTGCACTTATTTAGTGTTTGTTGTCTCCTTTACACTATAACAGTAAAAGCTCTCCCAAGACAGTGACCATGTCTCTGGTACATTTCTATATTCCCAGCTCTAAGCACACTTAGTGCTTAATAGAATCTCAATACAGGTCTTAAAAAGGTTTCCTAGGGCTGCCCTCAGAAAGCACCACAGCTGGGTGACTTAATACAACAGAAATTTATTGTCTCACACTTCTTGGAACTAGAACTCTGAAAACTAGGCATCAGCAGGGTCACTAGGCTTCCTCTGAAATCTGCAGGGAACAGTTCTTTCCTTGTCTTTTTCCTGGCTTCTGATGGTAGCTTGTCAACAATCCATGGTATCTCTGCCTCAGTCATTACATGGCATTCTCCCTTCTTCTTCTCTGTGTCCAGTTTTCTCTCTTCTTATAAGAACCAGTCATACTGGAGTAGGGCACACTTTAATCCAGTTTGGCCTCATCTTAACTGTTAACTTTTTCAAAGATCCTGTTTCCAAATAGAGTCTTGCTCAGGGATCAGGGGTTAGGACTGTTTATAGTTTCCTGGCTGCTGAAACAAATGCCATACAAAGAGTTGGCTTAACAACAGGAATTTATTGGCATGTGGTTTCAGAAGCAAGAAGGCTTGCTTCAACCCAGGGTTGGTATCTTCTGGCTGGCCATCAATTTTTGGAATTCTTTGGCTTTTCTATGACATGGCAATTTATGTGGTGGCATCTTCTCCTTTCTCTTCTGGGTTCTGTTCCCCAGGGCTTCCTCTTTCTCTCTGTCTGAATTTCATTCTGCTTATAAAAAACTCCAGCAATCCAGATTAAAGCCCAAACTGATTCAGTTGAGCCATACTTTACTTGTTTTAACATCTTTAATAGATCTTTCTTACGATGGATCCATGCCCACCAGAATGCTAACCAAAATTGAAACATGTCCAAACTAGGGTATACAATTCAATCTATCGCAGGCTTGAATGCATCTTTTTTTGAGGGACACCACTCAATCCATCAAAGTAATTTTTGTTGAAAAAGTGAGTGAATGGTTGTTTGAATATCACAAGTAAATCATGGCAAAGATAACTGACTTGTTCAATATCATAGAGCTGTTAAGTGAAATAATGATTTTCAGAAGCCACAGTGTGCGTCCTACTGAGAAATCGTTCACTTCATTTCTTGTGCCCTTCAGGAGGTGGATGTCATATTTTGTTTGGTTTTGTTTTCACAATGGGATAGGTATTACTGTGTTTCAGGTGGTTTATAATGATGAGATTCAACTTTAAAAAGCAAGAAAGCAAAAGAGAACTCTTAGGTTTATAAACCACATAAACTAATTTCAGTTTATAATTAAGGTATTTCAGCCTAATTACTTCAAAATGTTTATTATTAATTACTTTCTGTTCATTCTTTGTTCATTTACCAATTAGCCAAATATTTATTATCTATTATGCATCATGATATGAGCTAGGCAGTGGGAATTAATGAAGGAGGTTTGGATATTATAGTATGTGGGAGGGAGTGGTAGCAAGACCCAGTCAGTCCTTGCTTTCTGAGACCTGACATTCTAACAGTCAAAAAGAGATAGCAACTAAGTATAGCTTTGTGACAAGTGACAGAAATCAAGATCATCTAGAGTAGTGTTGGATTAAGTTTGCCTAAAGTAACTAGGAAAGAATTGAAGGCAGTGGTGACATTTGAGTTGATTTTTTAAGATAGAGACAAATTCATCCTGGCTGCAAAATAGGAAAATAATAGTTGCATTTTTTGTGCAGGAGGATTAATATGAATGAAATTTGGAGTTGCAAACAAGTATGGCATCTTCAGGGGACAACAGGTAGTCTGCTGTGACAGCTGGTACAGATTGTGACAATGTGGTACAGGCCACATGGTACAGATTATAAATATCAGTATAGTCCAGGCCCTGATCTCGTGGAAATGGAGGCTTCAATTGACAATTTGTTTTGCTAGATTACAAATCCAAACGCCAAAACTGCACTTATTCATAATTATGCTGTACCACCCCCAAAGTGTTCCTCACAGTCTCTTCTATCTAATGAATATATCCAAGACTAAGGCTTGGTTCAATCTATTTAACACTGATACACTTTCTATCTCTAAAATTAATATTCATCCGTACAATTTAGTTAACAGTATATCATATATTGCCTCATGGTATTTCATCAGAAATTAATTTGAATTGCTATTAAACACTTATTTTCGTTGATCTTTGGATCGATTTGAGCCTACTCATCCCAGCTACATCATATACCTTTTGCAGCAAGTCTTTGAATGTCCCAGAAGTGTCATGTAGTAACACTCATACCAAATCTATTGGCTTTTGATTTGATTTCAAGTCTACATGTCTATGATTTCAATGCAATAGACCAGTATCTGAATTCAAGAATACAATTTGGATGATTCTACTAATGGATGATCATATCTTTTTTGAATAAATGATAAAAAAATTTTTGCCAATGCAACATTAAATATGAACTTATTAAACAAAACAATAACACACTGATTAGATATCATTGCGATTATTCACATAATTGAAATCTTGTAAATTATGGAAGTGCTTTGGTAAAGTACCAATTCTATGATTTTATTGTATTTCTTCAGCTATAGATCTGTAAAGAATTGTTTAATGTCATTATTTCCAGGGAAATACACTTAGATGCCACTCTGACAGCTTAAATAGATTTTAGACAGGTGGATTTAAAAAACAGCTCTATTTACGCATACTTTTGACACCATTCAGTGCATTGGATTGACATACATCAAAGTGGCCATTAGCTCAATCACAGGTGGTAACTGAATAAGGATTATCATTTTTTAATCATATGGAAATGACTTTATACTGAAGGGATTTTGAAGGCTTGGAGAATATATTAGAAGAACTTAGATAATTTAGCCTAGAAGTAGAATTCTTCTCAGGTTTTAGACTGTAGGGGAGTAAATTTGTTTCTGAAAAATATTTTATAATTATTTCTTATAATGGAAAATTTTAGCATAAGGGACTATGGAGATTTAGAAATATTTAACTCTATCCTTTTGAATACTGACTGTATTTGTCTTAACTTTTCTTTGCTTCCTTTTTCAGCTCCCTGTGGATATAATGTGACGTCTCAGAATGGTACCATTTATTCCCCGGGATTTCCAGATGAATATCCAATTCTGAAGGACTGTATTTGGCTGATCACTGTGCCTCAGGGTCACGGAGTTTATATCAACTTCACCTTGCTGCAGACTGAGGCTGTTAATGATTATATTGCTGTTTGGTATGTGAAACTTTCAAGTGAAAACAATCTACAAATGTGAAAAGCTATTTTGACATCATTTACGTGTTATTTATCAGATTATATAGTTAGAAATGAAGCTGCTAGAGGTATTTTGGGACTTATTTATCAGATTACACAGTTAGAAATGCAGTTGCTAGAGGTACTTTGGGAAGAAATTTACCACCTAAGTCCAGAGATAAGGCGAATAAACACCATGTAATATGTTTGGGTTTTGCTAAATGATAGAAACATGCACAGTTACTTTGCATTATCCCAGTATGTAAGAATATCCCAAGGTAATTTTATTTCACAATTTGTGTGTTTTTTTAAATAAAGCCTCTATAAAAATTTGATATTTCTAGAAATATTGAGGAAATTATTATGCATAACCTTTCTTCCATCCTTTTTAAAAGCTATACAACTGCTTTTCCCTATAATATGTGGAAAATAATAATAAGCTAGAGACCAGGAGATGGCAGTTTATACTCTACCTCTTTCTAATTAGGCACACAACTTGGATAAGTAATAAAGACTTCCTTAACTAAATTTTCATAACTATGGAAATTAATACCTCTACTTTGCTTTCGGAGAAAAGAGTTTATGGGAGAAGTAGGAAATGACAGTTCTCCTGCCATACAACTACTGGGCATTAGGAGGGGTGGGCTCATTATCCAGATTTGAAAAACCTGCATTTACTTTGGAGTAAATCGCCATAATAACTGAAGAGTAATGAGGGTTAACAAGGCTGTGTGTGTGTGTGTGTGCGTGTGTGTGCGTGCTTGTGTATGTGTGTATGTAGGTGTAGGTGTGTTTGGGTGGAAGTTTGTAAGGTAAGCATTGTGATGGTTATTGGGAAGGGAACATGATGAGTTCAAGGAACCAGAATACATCAGGTATGGTGTGGTTGAACTTGTTTACGAGTCCCAGAGAGAGAATAAGAAGAGGTGACCTGGCAAGGACAAACAGGGACAGATAATACTGAGCTTTATAAATCATGTAAAGAATTTGGGCTTCATCCTAAATGCAATGAGGGTCTGCTTAAGAGTTTTAAGGACAGTTATAAATTTGACCAGATTTCAGTTGCAGAATAACCAGTCTCAATTTGTGGAGAATGTATTAGATGAGAGCAAGAAAGGAAGCTGGCTTTTGAAGCTATAGAAAGAAATTTTGGAGTGAAATGATAATGACCAAATTGTGGCTGCGAGGATGAGGAGAAATGACCTTGAAATTAACCATATGAAATTGCTGTTTTCAAAAGCAAAACAAAACAACACAATACCAACAATTTCATGTAGATTACTCTCTATATTAAGAAGGTAAAATAAGAATGTATAGAGTGATTATTGTCAGAACACCAATAAAAGAGAAAGTCCTAAGTAGTCAATTTTGTGACTATTGAACATCTTGCTATTTGAAAAACAGTATCTAGAGGATGATTATATTTCATTCAATTTTTTAAAATACTTTAGTTCAGCAGCAAAATTTCCATAAATTTCACTTACCATCAAGTAAATGCCATTGAATTTAGACTTTAAAATGAGAAAATTCCAAAGGAAGCTGATAAATAATATTACAGTCACTAAAATAAATGTGATGATGTTTGTGACATCCCTCTGAAAAGATCATCCTTGGAAGTTATGGGATGAGTCTGCTTTACTTTTCTAGGTTACAATGCCAGTGCTCTAGCCTGGAACATCAAGTTCAGACTATCTACTTTTATTAACACTGTCCCACTGTGTGGAGAAAATGGATTATTAATTTAAGCTATAACTTAGCAGCATGCTATTCAAACTTACTTTTTCTCTCTTTCCAGGGATGGTCCTGATCAGAATTCACCTCAGCTAGGAGTTTTCAGTGGGAACACAGCCCTTGAAACAGCTTATAGTTCCACCAATCAAGTCCTGCTCAAGTTTCACAGTGACTTTTCAAATGGAGGTTTCTTTGTCCTCAATTTTCATGGTCAGTTTATTTTTACCCCTCTGATTAAGATGGAGAAATTCTATTTGATCCTTCCTGTAGTTGGCATATGCCTTGTTTTCATCTCAAGTCCCTTGACTGCCACCTAAACCCTGATAAGATTTTCTTGCAACCGAAGCCAGAGTTTTCTGTGATCATCTTTTTGCTTAGTGTTATCTTTATTAGTTCACATTGTATCTTATCGAGTAGTATAATAATATCAAATTCACTCTGAGAGTTTCTAAGTGAAACTTGGATATGTGGGGACCATTGAAATACATTCGATCCCTTTCACAGATTTCCTCATACATGACTCCAGATGAAGTGCTATGCCAAATGGTGTGTAATCATGGATGGGGCAAAAGCCATCCTCTGATAATTTTGAAAATGAACCCCAAACAACATGGTGAAAACAACGTTGTCCCTTATTTCTCTTCTGACACTTTTGGAATTCCTTAGAAGAAGAAACAGAACGAAACCTTATCAAATCTAAATACCACAGTTGAATCATTCCTTTCTCAGGATTCCAAGCACATCTAAAGTGTTTTTATAGAAATATTATGAATTCTAAAATTTGTATACTTTATTTCTTGGACTTCAGATCTTCCTAAGCATTAAATTGTTAGGCACAGAGTTCTTAAGGATTTCACAGGAGACTGTGAGTCAAAGAGTGACAGATTTATTGAAGGAATAAAGCAGGTGGGAGAGTGAAAGGGAAAAACCAGGCAGGAGCCTGAAATTGGCTCCAGCCTGGGGAGGCAGAAAGAAAAAGAGAAAATGGTTCCCGTTCTTTGTCTGGGAAGTGTGTTTTAAACAGAACAGTAACACTAGGAGGGGAGGGTGCCCACTAGGTGATGTGGTGTTTCCTGATTGGATGGGGGCTTGTAACAGGCTTATATCTGCATCCTTAGACCTGCCAAGGACACTGAGTGAGCTGTGCATCAAGGGTTCCTTTTGCTCTTAGAATTTTCTTTCTGAGACCCAGCATTCTTGTCTTTTTTTAAATAAAATTGAATGAAGCTGCTGTTGGGTTTGGGTTAGTACCTTAGCTTAACTCGTCGAAATTTTTGAAGGAATACGGGCATTGTGTTCTTTCGCTGACTACTTCCTGCAGACAAAAGGTCATAGTTGAGGGTGGGGGTAGGGACTGCTTTGAGCTGAGCAGGACGTAGTAGGGTTTTTTGGGTATTCTCTGTTGGAATGGGTCGGTAGCGATGTCTTCACTGTTGACAGGAACTATAGCAGGAGTAGGGTTTAGAATTTTGCTGGTTGATTATGCTATTGAACTGTGAATAAATCTAGACACATTGGAGGAGGAAAATTAATAGTAGGATAATTAAGGGCCCAATGAGGGGAAGCAGAATAGCTCATAAAGGGGTGGAGAAGAATGAAAGAGGATTTGAAAGAAAGGCAGAGGAAAGAATGATGAGATTAGTTGCTATTTTTGGAGGGTTTAGCATTTTTGGGTTTTAGAACTTTTTTAGCATTGGAATAACTTGGAGGTTTCAGGTTTTTGAAAGACAAACTTAATAAGTAAAATTTTATAGGATACTAGATATTTTTAGGGTTTTTGGAATACTGTTGGTTGGGGGTTGCCATGTTGTGGCAGTTTGCAATAGTTGGTTGAAGTTGTGTAAGATAACCTCCAGAATAACCTGTTGACTCGATTTGAAATTTTTTAGCATTGAAACTCTATGTTTTCCCCCTTTTGGTTAGTTGATCCATGATGTTAAGGCCCGTGTTATTTTTCGGAGCTTATATCTCACAGTGCCGGGGCCAGCTATGCTTTGCAATGATAGGGCCCACTATGTTTTACGCTGCCAGTGCCAGGTTTACGCTCCTGGAAATTATGGCCTGCACTGGGGGGAAGCTTAGTTTGGCTTAGAGAGAGAGAACACATTTGAGTAACAGCAGAGACTTTTTGGAGATGACTCTTAGGCACTAATTTTAAGGAGGTTTAGTTTATAATTACAGAAATAAGTTATATAAGGGCAAGCCTTAAAATTGAGGCCTTGGCTAGCTGGAGAATTCCTAATAGTTTTATTTTTACCAGTTTTTCAAGGGACTTTGCAGACACTTTTATTTTTTGCCACAAATATTATGATAAAACATTAAGATTTTTCCCTTATTCCAGGTATTATATTAAATAAAGCTGAATTAGGTTGCTTAATTTATTAGATAGATTAAATTAATGCAAATTTTGGACAAAATAAAAGTACTTTTTTTTTTTTTTTTAGTTTTTAGTTTTTAACTATTGCTGTGTGAACTCATGTTAATTTTTAGAGTTGGAGAACTAAATTTGAGTTTCAGATGCCACAGAGACACCTAAAGTTCCAGGGAGCTATTAGGCTATACAAAGAGTAAAACACCTCAGAATTTAAAGATAACAAA
>PVIY010047937.1:0-17582 GCA_004026745.1 Myrmecophaga tridactyla | reverse complement strand
CTATTCTTCCACTGGCACACCTATTTACCTACCTTTTTACACTCTGCCTTCACTGCTGAAACTGTAGATGAACTGGCCATTCCTCCATCTCATCCACTCAATGTCTTTACAGTTCTAATGGTCTCTCCTACAAGGTTTTATTCACCCTTTAATGAGATCACCTCTATTTACATACAAACCATCTGAAATGTAGCCCACATAAAAGCAAACAAGAAACTCTCTCTTGACCACATCCCCTTCCATCTGTGAACCTGTTTTCCACTTTCATCAAATCAAAATTGTCTCAGTTATCTCAATTCGTTCTCATACCATTTTCTCTAGAGCTCACTCAAACAAGGCTTTCCTTCCCACCACTCTTGTCAAGGGCATTAATGACCTCATTTGCCAATTGCAATGAGCAATCCTTAGTCCCCACATTAGTTGAACTCAGCAAATTTGCCATAGTTAATCACTCCCCTTGAAAGGCTTCCATCTGTTGGTTCTCTAAACTTATTTAAACCTGGGTTTCCTCAATGACAGTTCCTTCAGTAAAACTTTCTCCATGTCCAGACCAGTAAATACTGGGATATCCCAAGTGTATCTGTTATATATTGGCACAATAATGCTTTAAAAATACAAGCCTAAAACTCAATGTCAAACAGTGATAAACATTTATTGCTCACGTCTCCATGGGAGTCAGCTGACCTAGACTGGTATCGCCTGGGCTCACTCATGCACCTGTGGATTGATCCTGTCTCTACTCTCCTCTTTCTGGGACAAGTGGGCTAGACTGTTTATATCTCCTCATAATAACGTTGAAGTGTAAGAACAGAAGCAGAAATGTACAAGTAGTTTGTCAAGCCTCTGCTTGTATCACAACTGCTAACATCTCCTTGACCAAAGCAAGTTTCATGGCTGAGCCCAGAGACAGGGCAGTTACACCAGAGAAAGTGTGAGTAGAGGGAGCAGTGAAGATTTGGGGCCTTTAATACAATAAGTTGCCACCCCAGGGTTCATTCTTCATGCTCCTATTCTTCTTTGTCTCTACCCATAACTTCGTTGACCTTATCTGATTCCATTACTTTAAATATTAACTCTCTTGTTGGCTTCCAAATTTAAATTTAAATCTCCATCTCTGAGCTCTATTCTCAACTCCAAACTAATTTATCCAATTACTTGACAATTCATTCCCTGGATGTCTAAAAGCTATCTCACATATAATATGTTCAAAACCAAACGTTTGATTTTTCTACCCAAATCTGCACCCTTTCCATTGTTCTCCATTTCTCTGCATCTTATTTCACACACTTGCTTATGGAAAGGCCAGAAATGTTGGATTCATTCTTGACTCCTCTTTCTTACAAGTTTACAACAAATCTATCAGCAAATCCCTTTGACTCCATTTTCAAAATATATTCCTGATCCTAAGAAGTGATACATGATCACTTCTTACCCAGTCTACTGTTACCACCTAGCCGGAGGCACCTTCCTTTCTCCCCCAAATGACAATCACTCATCCAATAGATTACACTGCTTCCACCTGTGCTCTACCACCAGATTTTTCCTCATATAACCCAGGATGTTGTGGTCTACATCCACATATGATCCAGATTATTTTTAAAAGCATAAAATACATCATGTATGTTAATCTCCTGCTCACAATCATGAAATGATTCATTTATTCAGTTAAAATAACTGGCCACATCCAGCAAGGCATACAAAACCCCCATGATCTGGCCTCACCCTAATTCTTCTAACATTAGGTCTGATTTCTCTTCCTCTGACTAATTCCATTTCAACTATAGTGATATCCTTACTGCTTTTGTGAATCAATAAAAATGCCCTGATCTTACCGTTCCTTGCAATTCTTCCAAGAATGTTCTTCCTTTATTGAAGTTTCTGTTCAAATAAAACCTCTTCAGAGAGGCTTCTCTTTCCCATGCCATCCAAACTAAAAGCTCTATTAGCCTCAATCCTATTTTTTTTTAGTTAGCTATA
Organism: Myrmecophaga tridactyla; assembly: GCA_004026745.1. Taxonomy (NCBI): domain Eukaryota; kingdom Metazoa; phylum Chordata; class Mammalia; order Pilosa; family Myrmecophagidae; genus Myrmecophaga; species Myrmecophaga tridactyla. The sequence goes on along the minus strand of PVIY010047937.1, from coordinate 15,605 downwards.
TTACTACCCTTACCTAATATCATGTTATTTATTTAAGTGTTAAATGTCTGTATTTCCCAGCAGCTTGAGGGCCTCATGATAGCAGTCACTTCATCTATTTTATTCGTTGTTATATCCCCTACCCATAGAAGAATGCTTGATACATGGGAGTACTCAAAAAATATTTACTGAATGTTGAACCCTAATAATTAGATAACATTGATCTAATGATCCTTTTCAATCATCAGGGCATCTTTACAGCCCTTGTAAACACTCCTATTCACACTATGATGCTATTGGTCGCAACAATGATATGTAAATATTAAAGATCAATTAAAATAACTAATAAAACTCATAAGTTTTCTACAATAAACCCATTATAATATACTTCTTTTGATATACCTGAACAGTAATTTTCCCATAAGTGGAATTGCTGGTTTATAGGATATGAACATGGTAAGCTTCAGTTAATGTCAAATTATTTACCAAGTGATCAACAAAGCAATTGAGGAATGGAGTTTATCCATGCTTAGGAATATTACCTGATGTTAAAGCAAATGCATTAATGCTATATGCAGCAATATAGATAAGTTAGCAAATTTATGTTAGGTGAAAAAGGTAAGTTCCAAAACACTATAGACTTCATTATACTATATATATATAGTTCACAAACTAGCAAAACTAAATAATTCATTTTTAAGGGCACATAAATATGTGGTAAAAGAATGATAAATGCAAGTTACAGGATAGTGTTTAAAAGGTTGGGGTGAGATGATAAGCAGGGGTGTGGATTCAGAGTGACATATGCATAGTCATAAGGTGTATTGGTCATAAGGTGTGTATTAGATTTATGTGTGCCCATTTTATTGCATGCCTCAAAACTTGCGTGTATTTTCTGCATATTCTTTTGTCTATGAAAAACACAGAATATGTTCTGAAATATATAATTTCTAGTTATAGTACATTTATGCTGAGTCAGGAACTGTGAATGCACCTAAATGTTTAGTATTGCTTTCATTCTCACAACCAACATATGAACTGAAAAAATTATAACAACAAAAGGAAAATTTGAAGTGCTTGCAGAGAAACTACAAATGGGAAGACCACTTCTTCCAACTATACCTCATTTTTATATAAGTGAACATTCACAAAATGTTTGAGAATATTAGGTACAAAGCTGTCATGGATCAGAAAACAGTTAAAAATATCAATTTGTGTGGTTATAAAATATGACCCATCTATAGAATAATAAAAGCTTCAAAAGAGTAATTGAACAAAAACAGTGAACTTCTGCTCCTCTGCTCCCTTTCTTCATTGAGAACATATATTTTAAAATACCATTTTGAAGTACTTTCCAAATATAACCAGGAACTGATACATGTCCGCTGAAGAACCCAGAAATCAGAGAAGATACTTAGGCAATCCCTTCTTACATAGGAAAATAGCCTCTATAGTTTGTGTAGCTCTCTTCAAGTCAAAAAGTTCGGTGATTTGGATAGTTCTGGGACCATATAACCTGTAACCTGAAATTGAATTGTTTTGTTTCTGTGGGTGCTGACCAGCAGCTAAAGTGCTGAAAAAATGGGGAGAGCCTGACAGTTATATTTCCTAGGTGGTGTGAGATAGATCCTTGAGAGGCCATGAATGAAACTTTTTTTTAAGTATCATATGTCCCATTTATCAGAATGAAACGTTAGCTTAAGAAATTCCTCAGACGTCATGGAAAGGCATCTATTGTGCACCTCAGATTCAGTTGCCATCAGCATGCACTACCTTTCCGCACTCTCAGGCTCAGAAGCGACTCTGCTATCTAAGCCGTTTTTACATGTCCCTTGGCAGCGATTACGGAGCCACACATACAGTTCAGTATAAATTAAACTAAGTGAAAAATTAACTTCCTGAAGAAAAACCACATGCTGTCCTCCTCCAAAATATGTGCTCGCCCTGACCTTTTGGAGGCATTAAGACATCCCAGCCCTTTAACTTCATGAAAATCTTTTTAGATAGCTTACTCCAAGAGCAGATTTATGTCGGGAAAATTTGGAGTTGCTTACCAAAAGGATGAGAGTCATTTATTTTCCTGTTACTGGTCTGCCACATGAATGAGATAACATCAGCTAAAATATTCAGCTGAAACTATTCCTGGTTTTTTTCCCCTTTCCCTCTTTGAGACGGGTTACCTATTTAACTCCATCCTGTCAATTAAACCGGAGAAAAAACGCAAAGAACTAATTAGGCAACTGTGTAATTTTAATTAGCTGTTTTGATAATTAAACTAATTAGTTCCCCTGTGTTTCCACAATATGTGGTGGACTGGTTTTGATATCACAGCTTCAGAGTTCCATTCCATTAGTTAATTAGTCACTTTTGCATTAGAAAGCTTTATTAATGGCCTTAATTTGCAGTTGAAATGAGAAATCTGCTGTCAATAATTTGGATAATTGCCTACTGTTTGATTATAAAGTACAAAAGTAGCAGCACACCATTACATATGCAAATCCCAAGGGTTATTTCCTGGATGCTTAGCTTTCTTGATCTACATTTCATCCTCTCTCGCTTTCTGTTTTTTCTTGACCCTGTTAGGAGGTAGAGAATCCAGCTTATTAAGAAAATGAAGGCCTGTTTTTTTTTCCCCTTGTCCTGTACTGCATGTATGCTTGTGCCTGCAATTGTTAAAGTTATTGCTTGCTTTGTACCTAATTAGTGTCCTTGGAATTAAATGAACAGCTCTGTATACACCTCTAGCTCCTGCAGCCATGTTTGTGCATTGAATAATTGATTCTACTCTGCTAATCAGATAGGGACATAATGAGCCAGTTTAATTAAATGGGGATCTAACCTGGTGAACACTGGGAAAATATTTGCTCATTTACTTAGTAAAAGGCCACAGTTGCTTTTCATTGGACAGAAGGGAAGGTTATGGAAAGTAAAGTAGACTCTCAAAGCAGAAATAGTTCAGTAGTTGTCTACCACTGCTTAAATAGCAAATAGGTTTAGTTTGGGAATGGGAATGGAGTTGGGAAGAGTTTAATCAAAGGGCCAGAAGACGCTGAAACTGCTGACGGGTTCCCCAGACTCTCCCAAAGGTGTCAGTGTCACTGCTGTGCTATGCTCCAAGAGGCAGGTTTCCTGGTCGTGCGTGGTCTTCAGTGATTTGCAGAACTCACTTCACTGCCAGTTGGTGCCTGTGTAACTGCATAAAGGTAAGAGACAGTTTTAGATTATCTTCTTGGCAAACGACCGGACTTCCTTGTCTGTTCTCCATTGATCGTGTGGATTTATGTTAAGAATTACTGCTAGGAACTAATAACCAAATGTGTATCCTGTGTGGCCTGATTACTGTGCTGTGAAAATAGAGGGGGGTGGGAGGGATACTCCACCCAAGGCATGGGAGGAGCTATGCCAAGTTAAAGTTCTCTGTGAATTTTCAAAAGGTAACAGGATTTCAGGGAGAGCAGCTGATCATTTTCCAACTTCAAACTGACTGGAGAAATAACTGTGCTTTTACACAGGTGAAATCTTTGGAATGAGAAGATGATTATGGTCTTTAAATGGAAAAGATTACCCACATTTTCAATGACAGCTTAAGTGAAACACATTGCATTCAAAATAATCTGCAAAACCCAGCTCCAGTTAAGTATGGATGCATACACCTCCTGTAATTCTAATTGCACACCAGACTAACTTTACCTGCAGGGAAAAAGTATTGCAAGGCCAATATAGGAACAACATGGTGCTCATCTGCTCTGGTGTACTAGGATGAAATAGCATATTGACCCTGAATCTATACTCTGGGTAAAAGCAATTGTCATTCTGCCACTGTAACACCTTGTTGCCAGTGGCGATGTAATTAAAGCTGTGAGGACTCATTTTCCATTCTTATCTCTTAAGCTCCTCTGAATCTGAAACTGTTTGTCTGTGGTAACTGAGAAAACCTACTATAAGGCTACATGTTTATGTATGAATTTTTGGTAGCTTTTCCTCTTTAGAGGGTTGAAGTTATATACATAATTGCCAGCATTCATCCAAATAATGTGTATACACAAATGTCAATACGTATGTGCATATACACATGTACATGTCAGTACTGCAGGTGTATTTAAATATATGCATCCGACATCACATACACATGTATACACACATACACACTCACACACATACACACAGACGGGTCTAAATTTTACTCACCCCCTTTCCTCCTCTATTAAAATTCCAAATGGCTAAGAGGATTTTCTCAATTTAGTCATACTTTTAATCTTCACTGAAATGAGTGATGACTTCTTATAATAAAAAGTTGACAGGCTTACATTGCGCACCGGTGGATTAGTTTCCCTTGGTGATGAGGTTTTCTTTTGTGCGCCGTGTGTCTGTTTGATGGAGGTTTAACAGAAAGCATTTTGGCAGAAATTGGATGCAGCAGGGATCATCTGGAGATGGCTGCTGTTCGATATTAACTGCACACAGTAACTTTTTTTTCTTCCTTTTTTTTTTTATTCTTCAGCCAGGTGACAGACAAATCCAAAACATTTTTCCTCTTGAAAATGAAGAATTTATTCCTTTTTAAGAAGAACAAAGTATATGCCCATTTACATGTAGCTCAAAATATTTAATGCGCTTAGGCCATTGTTTAATGTAAGAATGGCAAAAAGCATGTTTTGCAAGAAACTATCAATCCACAAATATCTGAAAGATGTATTTCTAAGAACCAAATGCCTTTGATCCTCCAGAAATCAGCAGCAAACAGGAGTTGGCTAAAGGTTAGGATGAGATGTTTTACAGAAGATAAAATACTCAATATTTTCCAAAATTCGAGGGAAGAGACTCATGTGCCATCATTTGCATTACTTTTTTCCCATCCTCTCCCCCTTTCTTGTAATTCCATTTTATTACTCATTGGAAGCATTGAAAGTCTCATAATGGAGACTTGCCAGATGTTGAATGTAGTAGAACATGCCCTGAGCATACGTATATATTTATATATTTGAATATATGCACACAGTGCAAATAAATAACTGAAAGAATGCCCCTCATTCCACAGGAAAACTATGCCCAGGTGGATGAGAGCTAATGTCATTCACTAGCCACTAAAGCAGTACATCCAGGGATTTAAGATACATCAATCTATGTTTGATGTGAATATGCTAAAGCTGGGATCCAGTATGCAATACAAATGAGTATCTCCCTTTAATAAATGGATATGTGTATACATTTAATACAGTAATTTTGCTTTTCTGTCAAATAGCAAATATTTACCGCTAAATGAATGATCTTTGCTTGAAAAGTGTGAGGATTTCATTATTGCTTTAATTTTCCAATAATAAAGAAGCCCTTCAAGTCTGTTCACAGTGTGAAGTTCTTGGATCCCAGCAAAAGGCTCATGATGGAGATAGGAGAATCCTAATCTGTACTTACCTCTGCTTCAGACAGCGACCATAGCAATCCTGCTGGCTTCTCAAGTTTCAAGAATTTGCAATCCTTAATTTAAACACTTGAGAGATCTATGGAGCCTGTCAGTTTGGTTAATTAAGCTCTGTCTTCTTTTACCCCTCCTCCCCTCCAAAACCAAATCTGGCTTTTTTCTTTTTTTTAAATGCCACTTAAGACTTTATCTACTGATTAAGCAACAGGCTCTAGCTTAAGTAGTATGATTTTAGAAAACTTTAGAAGAATAATTTTTGCTGTTTAAGGGATCAAATGTTAAAATCTTCACTTGGAAGTATATATAAGCCAGCCTTAGCATACTCAGCTTTCTTCTTTTAGAATTAATTAAAGAAAACATTGGATATTCCAGAACAACAACAACAAAATAATACAAAAATGAAGTAAAATAGAATTTGTCATTATTTAATTTTTAACATGGATGAATTTCATACAGAAATATGTAGTACTTCAAAAGGTGATAGTATCAGTTCTTCCTCAACCACAAAAACTGAGTTTCTGGAATCTTTTAGTAGAATTTATGAATGAGGAACTTAGTACCCTCTGTGGGAAAGATAGAATTAGGAGATTAAAGTTCTCAAATAAACCTATGTAAATCTAAAAATGTTTATATTCACTAATATGGTACAGTAATGAAAGCACTTAGTAAAGAGGCTACCAATTGCATTTTATATATCTTGAACTACTGTTAATGAATACTGTATAACCTATTTCAATTTATCTTCCATTGGTAGATAAAGTTGTTTTAGGATCTCACTCCATCTCAATTTCAGCAATACATTCATAAATTCAAGTATGTTACAGATTAAAAAAAAACAGCAATTTTTTCTCCATTTTTATCTTCATTAAATATTTAATGAGTCTTTGATTTTAAGTCATACTTCCCGCATCCTATTATGATCCCCGAGACAGAGTGACTTGGCTATCACTCCCTATTACTTCCGATTCTCATTTCTCCCTCCCTTTCCCCAGAACACAATGTGAATGCCCTACCTGAGTCACTTCAGGCCAAAGTACCTCTTAGCAAAGCCCTTATGCATTTCAGTCTCTCTTAAGCTAAATCACATGGGAATATCTGGGCATTCTCTCCCTGGGCTGCTTTACCCCCAAGGCTCCACTTCTAAAAGTCTTATTCTATACTGCTATTTGCTTTATTGATTCTTATATCGATTCCAATCATCCCTCATTTTCTAATTATTATCGACAGAAGTGAGTCACATTTCATAGATAGAGGAATTGAAATTCTTAAGAATAGAAGAATTATATACAAGAGTAAATCCTATATATAAAACTTTCTAGTAAACCAAACGTGATCTGCGAGGGGGGTTTTGAGCAATGAAATCCCATTGATTCTAACATAACTAAGAGGAATGCTTTCTCTAACAAAATCTGAATTATAAGAACAGATATAGGCAAAAGCAAAAATGAAGTTCATTGGATAGGATCTTACTATAGATATCTGCTTGGAGGTATTTGCCTCCCTACCTTCCCCATAACCATTCCCAGCCCCGAAGGCTATGCAGACAATCAGAGTTCACTGAGAAAGCCTGTCATGTTTACGATTTTAATATAGGTCAATTTATAATAGTTTGAAATATGCTCATGGGTAGTTGACACAACTCAGATGCTGTTAATACCCTTACATAATCTTCATTGTGTACAAAACTACTCTCGAAGTCACCTCTTATCTTGCTTTCCCTAGTAGCAGATATTTGTAGCTACTTACTCTTTAGTTTTGACATACAATATTGTGAGGTATTAGTCAATCTTCTATTAACAAGAATTCTACCAAATGTTTCAATATAGCAATTAGGTAATTTCTAAGGCTAGATTACACACAACTAAGACCAGAAAAATCAATATCTTGAGATACAGCCACAACGAATTGCTTTCCTTCTGTATATTTAAAACAGAAATGGACCTTCTTGATGCCCTCATTTGAAATTCAGAAAGAGAGAGTGAGACAGATATGTATTTGTAGTTCCTAAGTTTGTAAGCTCCCATTATGATCATTCCTAGGGATGACTCATTCTCATGATCAAAGATTGCAACTAGAGTGTCAGTTATCACATATAAATTCCATGAAGGAGGATGGAAGAAGTTAAAATAATGCATCCACATATTGTTTTAATTTCCACCTGCTAAAACAAAGACCATACAATGGGTTGGCTTAAACAATTGGAGTTTTTTGCCTCATGGTTGAGAAGTCCAAAACTTAGGTGTTGGCATGGTGATGCTTTTTCCCTGAAGACTGTCGCATTCTGGGGCTGGCTGCCTGTGATCCTTGGTCCTTGGCTTTTCTGTCACATGGCAATGCACATGGTGGCATCTTCCACTTTCTCTTTTGGGTTCCATTGATTTCCAGCTTCTGGCTGTTCCCAAAACTTTCTCTCTTTGTTCAATTTCCTTTGCCGATAAGGATTTCAGCCATATTGGATTAAGGACCACCTTCATTCAGTTTGGGTCACATCTTATCTGAAGAAACCTAATCCAAATGTCCTATTACAATGGGCTCATATGCACAGGCATGGATTAAAATGAAGAACATGTTTTTCTAGGGTAGTTAACTCTAAGCCCCGCACATGTCCATGATCTTTTATTATTTAAATAAGTCTAATAAACTGATGCTTCAATACTTCATTTGTACTTAGAACTTAATCGTATGACCACAAAGTTCAGAGAGAATTTATTCTAGACTTTCATTTGCCAAGTTAAAAATTGGGGTTCTTTCATTAAAGAAGAACGACTTTGAGATTAGTAACTAACAAACTCTGTCACAGCTAATAACCTCTCCTTTTTAAAAAATAATCTCCACAAGAGTGAAGTAACTCTTTTGCAGCTACCCATATTTGCCATGGTTTTGACACAGTCAACATTCAAATGGACCTTGAATTTTTTTAATCATCCCTGGCTTGTAACAAATATATAGCAGTAAGATTTTCACCACATTCCCAAATGAATTCCAAACCTTATTCCTGAGTTGACTTTAGTTTAATAGGTCCCAAACACTGATGTAAAAATAGGTCACACATCCAAAAGCCTATCTTTTTTTAATTTAATCAAACATTTTTTCTGTGTTCTTTCATAATTCATCATTTGTCCTTAAGAATCACATCTGCTTTTAACTGATTTATTCCATAACTTCACAAAGAATTCATTATTTTCTCAGCAATCTTATTTTTATTTTTTTTCTTTTTGTAATAATGTGACTATCTCAACTAGCTCTTTATAAGAGTCATGGCTTTTTCATGTCAAAATTAAGCACAAAGTAAACATATTACTAATAATTCTATGACCTATGTTAAAATAACCATGTGTGACCACTCACCCCAACTATTAATGAGTTACTTTGTTTTCTCTAAGGCATATCTTTTTGAAAATGAAATAAAATTTGTAAGTTGAACTTTCATATATACAGAAGTTTCTGTACTTAAAAACATGTTTGTATTAATTAGTAATATTTTTACTGCAAGTATTGAAAAATCAGCAAAGAAAAGTTTAAATTATAAAGATGTTTATCTCAAATGACAAGAAGTATGCAAGACTGAGTTGAATTTCTTAATGATGCCATCAGTGACCCAGGATCTTCATGACTTCCTTTCCTACCATTCTTAACACAGCAATTTTTCACACACATCTTGATGCCTACCCTCATGGTGACAAGATGGTTGCTGCAGCTCCATTCAATATGCTCAAGTATAAGGCAGAAGGAGGAAGAGGACATGGTAGCAACAAAATATGTCCCTTTTATTAGGAAAGCTAAACAAATCTCTGTCTCTTTGTGCTGGTTTGAAAGGATGTATGTACCCTAGAAAAGCCATGTTTAAATCAAAATCCCATCTCATAAAGGCAGAATAATCCCTATTCAATACTGTATGTTTGAATCTGTAATTAGATCATCTCCCTGGAGATGTAACCCACTCAAGAGTGGTTGTTAAACTGGATTAGGGGAGATGTGTTTCCACCCATTTGGATGGGTCTTGATTAGCTTCTGAAGTCCTATAAAAGAGGAAACATTTTGGAGAATGAAGGAAATTCAGTGAGAGCAGAGAATGCTGTAGCCACAAGAAGCAGAGTCCACCAGCCAACGACCTCTGGAGATGAAGAAGGAAAATGCCTCCCAGGGAGCTTCATGAAACAGGAAGCCAGGAGAAGAAGGTAGCAGATGATGCTGTGTTCGTCATGTGCCCTTCCAGATGAGAGAGAAACTCTAACTGAGTTTGCCATGTGCCCTTCCACTTGAGAGAGAAACCCTGAATTTCATCGGCCTTCTTGAACCAATCTTTCCCTGGATGCCTTAGATTGGACATTTCAATAGACTTATTTTAACTGGGTCATTTTCTCGGCCTTAGAACTGTAAACTAACAGCTTATTAAATTCCCCTTTTTAAAAGTTATTCTATTTCTGGTATATTGCATTCTGGCAGCGAGCAAACTAGAACACTCATTGTCTAGAAGCATGTAATATGGTTGCCTTTACTTATAGGATAGGCTCAAAAAAGCTATATTAACTATTGCCAGCTCAATATTGACCAAGGAGATGGAAATTGAAGTTGACATAGCTGATCAAAACACCTGCCACAGTAGTATTTAAAGCAACTTCACAATTAATCTGTCAGATAAGAAATGCTCCCAAATTTAAGTGCCTAAAATAGAATTCAATACTGTAAAAAATAAGCAATGTATTATATCTTTATCATTACCATATAATTGATGGTTTTGCAATGACAGAAGCTTACATTGCACCTTGTCTGTTGTATATATGTACTATGTTTAAGTTCTCACTTGTACAATTTTAAGTGTGCAGCTAAAAGCAGGTAAAATGGGAAAGAAAAAAGACCAAAAAAGTGCTACAAACTTACTAATCAATGATTTGAAACTCATGTTTCAAATGTATATAAGAAGCTTTAATCAAAAGCCTTAACAAAATTATTTAACCTGTTAGCTTATTTTAATATATTGGTTATCACTGATGCTTAAGAATTGGTATAGACCATATTTAAATGTTAATGTATTAAAAGTAGTAATTACCACCAAATTTTTGGAAAGGATAAAAGACTGCTGATTCAAAACCTGTGCCACAAAGAGTTTTGTGAGATAATATCATTTGTTAAGATAACTATCTTAATAATCTTCATCATTCATGCAGGCACATTAGGGAAACATTGTTATTGAGTGATCCATTAAATCACTTTAGTGTATATCCATTGCCTTTTGAAGTCATTGTTACATATATATATGTGTGTGTGTGTATATATAAGTATTTTTTTTTCACATGAACAGGCCCCAGGAATTGAACCTGGGTCTCCGGCATGGCAGGCGAGAACTCTGCCACTGAGCCACTGTTGCCCTACATATTTTTTTATATATTGATATTCTTTTTCTTGCTTCCACTTGACATAAATCCAGAATCCAAAAGAACTAGTGAAATTTAGGTTGGTATTAAAACAACAATATACAAACACAAACCCATCTTGAAAAGAAACTCCATGATGGAATTTGAGGATTTTCGTTACTTGCTGGATTGAATCAATTAGCTTGCATGGCAAAATTCTGGGATGATACATAGATCATGATAGAGATGTTGAGATGATGAATAGAAGATGTTACTATGGGGAAGTGTGATGCATGTATATGTTCCTCACTTGGTGATCATTTTCAGATGAATTCATTATTGCTGTTCTTACTCAAATTTATGGATATTTGAAATGTCCAATCGCCAGTCATATGCTGATTTTGAACATGTAATGAAATCTGTAGATGATACTTTTTACAAGACTATATCAAATTAAATGTGAACCAAGTTACATTGGATGAGTTCTCATCACTTTCACCAACACTTGGCACAATGCAGGTAAAGTAGAGAATTCACTGGAGTTTTTAGTATTCACGAGGGTATGATACATCACATTAGTTTCTAACAAAATAAAGTGCTGTCTACATCTATAAACCATTTTTCTTCTTTTGGTAGATTTAGCCAATCAGTACAGGCAAAACATCTCCTAAGCTTTTTCCTGGAGTGTTGACAGGTGATCACTATTGACAAGAGTGCTAGTGTTCCCCTACATAAAAATCACATTTGGATTTCTATTATTAACCATCCTCCTACTTTCTTCAAATAGAGAGATACCTGAATAAATCTTCATAGGACCCCAGGGGAGATAGGAAGTATAACCTGAGTTGGTAAGGACCTTTAAATTCAATGAATTTTTGTTATACGCATCATTATACAGTACTAAGTAAATAATAATAGTTGAAGCTCAGAACAAAAACAGAAGATGTTGATTTGAAATGGGAAGAATGAGGAGCAGTGAGCTGAGTCATTCTTAGGATGAGAACATCAGTAACTGGAGGAGACATAGATATAGAGCAACAGGTAAATGTGCCGAAATTCATGGAAGGAAAGAGCCAATACCAATAACAGACAAATGGCAATCCTTTATAAGAGTAACTTAGTAGAAGTGACAATGAGAACAGTAAAGAGATATGGATTTATGCATCTTGGAATCTATATGATCAATTATTCTTGAGGTAATAAAGGTGGGTTTTGCAATGTTATCTTTGTCTTCTTTCATGGATGTTACGTTTTTTCTATTGGTTTCTTAGTAAAATATTTTTTGAAAAATTCCAACCTTATTTTTTCTGACCTAACATTTAGGCTAAGATGAGAAAGGAGAGCTTAAGCAAAGGGTCACAGTCAAAAGGAAGAGAAGAAAAGGAAAGGGAAATTAAATAAAGGTGTCTAATTCAAGCACTTAACCTAACACCTAGCATATTAAAAATAATTAATAAAAATTAAGAAATAAGTAACAGATTTGTGAGCAATTTCCCACGTAATCATTCATGGATTCTGATGTTTTGAAAGACAATTCCCTTAAAGAGAAACCCAGTAAACAGAAACTCTTGACTTCATTTGGGAAGTCAAAATAAGTCTTTATTTTAACTTTCCAAATAAGAGAGAGAAGTGGATTAAATCAATCTCAAGAACAATTTTAATAGCTTTTTTGAGATACAATTGATAAATAATAAAATGTACCTACTTAATAAAATAAAATTATGTAAGTTTTAACATATTTGTATATCTAGGAAAACATTACTACAATTATGAAAATGTGCTTGCCCCAAGGAAATAAATGTCCCTTTATTCTCTTCCAACCCCTTTCATCCTCAAGCAACCATAAATCTTCTTTCTATCATTATAGATTAGGTTTGAGCTCCTAGATTTTTTCCAAATGGAATAATACAGTAAATATTTTATTCTTCTTTCACTTTGCATAATTATTTCGTGATTCATCCAAAATACTTATGCATGTGTTCTTTCCTTTTTTATCATTGAACAGAATTTCATTCTGTGGATATATTACAAGTTGTTTACCCATTTACTCATTAATAGACATTTCAGTTTTTTCCAATTTGGGGCTATTAGAATTAAAGATATTATGAACATTCCTATACAGGGATTTGTATGGGCATAGGCTTTGGTGAAACATCTGGGAGTATAACACTTAGATCATATGGGTGATATACTTCAGTTTTTAAGAAAATGTCAAACTATTTTCCAAAGTAATTGTACAATTTTACATTCCCACTGGCCCTCTATGAGAATTCCAATTGTTTTATAACCTTGCTAATTCTTGGTATGGTCACTCTTTTTAAGGTCAGCCACTTTAATGTATGCAGTTCTAATTCATTAGGATTTTAATTTGCATTTTCCTAATAAGTAACAATGACAAGCATCTTTTCATGTACTATTTGCCATCTATATGTCTTCTTTGGTAAAATGTCCACTCAAACCTTTTGTTTAAAATTTTTTTGGGGGTAATTTTTATTCTTTTTTATTAAGTTATAAGAATTTTTTCTATATTCTAGATACAAGTCCTTTATCAAATAAGTATGTTCCAAATATTTTCTCCTAGTCTATTGCCTATCTTTTCATTCCCATGTCAGTGTCTTTCAAAGAGCAGAAGTTTTTCAATATGATGAAGTCAAATTTATCATTTATTTTCTGAATCACATATTTGCTGTCATATATAAGAAATCTTTGCATAATCCAAACTGAAAATTAAGTTCTTCTCTGTTCTCTTCTAGAAGTTTTACAGTTTTAGGTTTTACATTAAGGTCTATAGCACATATTGAATCAATTTTTGCATATGGTACCTGTTCTAGTTTGCTAGCTGCCTGAATGCAATATACCAGAAACGGAATGGCTTTTAAAAAGGGGAATTTAATAAGTTTCTAATTTCTTACAGTTCTAAGGCTGAGAAAATGTCCCAATTAAAACAAGTCTATAGAAATGTCCAATCAAAGGCATCCAGGGAAAGATACCTTAGTTCAAGAAAGCCACTGAAGTTCAGGGTTTCTCTCTCAAATGAGAAGGCACATGGTGAACACAGCGTCATCTGCCAGCCTTCTTTCCTGGCTTCCTGTTTCATGAAGCTCCCCAGGAGGCGTTTTCCTTCTTCATCTCCAAAGCGCTGGCTGATGGACTCTCTGTTTCATGGTGCTGCAGCATTCTCTGCCTTCTCTGAATCTCTATTCTCCGAAATGTTTCCCCTTTTATAGGACTCCAGAAACTTATCAAGACTCACCCAAATGGGTGGAGACATATCATCACCTAATCCAGTTTAACAACCACTCAATTTAATCACATCTCCAGGGAGATGAACTGATTACAGTTCCAAATATACAGTGTTGAATAGGGATTATTCTGCCTTTACAAAATGGGATTTAGATTAAAACATGGCTTTTCTAGGGGACATACATCCTTTCAAAACAGCACAGTACCAGTTATGGATTTAAATTCAGGGTTTTTGCATTCGTCTATCCAATTGTTTTAGTGCCATTTATGGAAAACTCTGTACTTTGTTGAATTGCCTTTGCATCTTTATCTAAAATGAGCTGTCCCTACATGGGCAAGTCTACAGTGAATCATCTATTCTGTTCCATTGATTTATTTGTTTATTGCTACATCTCTACCAAACTGTCTTGATTATGGTAGCTTTATAATGTCTTGATTGAGGTAGTGTTAGTCTTCCAACTCCTTTCTTTTTCAAAATAATTTTGGCTAATCTAGATAATTTACTTTTCCATATAAATTCAGTGGAATTACCTTATCAACATCTACAAAACAACTGGTGAGATTTTGATGGTGTGTGCTTGAAATATATATCAATTTGAAGTAAATTGATGTCTTAATAATATGTGTCTCTCATCCATGAATATCATATAGCTCTCCAAAATATTTTGGTTTTCTTTAATTTCTTCTAGTAGTTTTATAGTTTTCAGTATTCAGTTCTTGGCATATTTTGCCTGATTTATTCCTAAGTATTTCATATTTTTAATGATATTAAAATGATACTTTTAAATTTTCTTTTTTTAATTGTTTGTTGCTAGTATACAGAACTACAATTTATTTTTTTCTGTTGATCTTCTGTCCCACCACCTTGCAAAAGAAAATTAATAGAATTATTGGCTTTTTCGTAGATTGCACCAAATTTCTGAATAGAGGATTTATGAATAAACAGTGTTACTTCTTTTCTAATCTGGATTCTTTTTATTTTTCTGTCTTGACTTAAAATACAGGCTAGCACTTCCCTTGCAGCATTGAATAAAAGTGGTAAGAGTAAACATCCTTGTCTTGTTTTTAAGCTTAGGGAAAAAGCATTCAATCTTTCACCATTAAGTTTGATGTGATCTCTGAGTTTATGTAAATTGTTTTTATCTGTCTTGAGGAATCTCCCTTGTATTCCTAGTTGCTGAGAGTTTTTTTTTTTTAATCAGAAATGAATGTTGCAGTTTGCCAAATATCTTTTCATGTATTGAGATGGTCATCTGGTTTTCTTTTGTACTCTGTTAATACATAGTGAATTATATCTATTGACTTTTAAATATTAAACCATTGCTAAAGTGGTTATTTGGTATTGAGGCATTAATCTGTTTACATAATGTTGAATTCAGTTTGGTAAAATTTTTTTAGATTATTTACAACTATATTCACAAAGGGTATTTTTCTGTACTTTTCTATAATCTGTTTTCCTGGTATTATATCAGAGATACTGTTCTTTTGTTTGTACCCTGTTTGGTATTTTACCAGGGAACAGCTGGCTTTATAGAATAAGTTCAATGCATTCTTACTCTTCAATTTTCTATAAGATTTTATATGAAATTGGTATTATTTCTCATTGAAGC